>RDSH01000214.1:0-34069 GCA_009428295.1 Tilletia walkeri
GGAAGAAAAGATCAGCGCCTCTATATACCTTCCCAACTCTCTTCTCTGCCTGCTGAAAGTTCGACCGCTTCGAGTATAAGTGAGCATCAGAGCAGTGTGTCAGTGCGCGATCGCAAGAGCTCAGCCGTGTTCAGTTCGCATAGGCGTAGAGAGAGTGCCGCAGTGCGGGCCGTTGTAGCTGCGGCCCTTTCAGGAACGAGCAAATGCCTAGACTCTGGGAATGGAAGAGGCTGCGGGCGGTGATGCATGTCCGTGCGCTGAAGGCATGTAGGCGTCGTAAGGATCGGTGTTGCTCTGTTGCCCTGTTGCTGGACCCCCCTGACAACGCCATTTTTTCCCCAGTCGAATCCCCGCGGGCACGAGGGCACGAGAGCAGCAAGGAATGAGACGCGGTGGACCCTTGAGAACTGGAAGGGAACAGAAAGGGACAGATGTCAAGGAAATAGGGATCATCACGGGCAAGAAAATAGAGGAAATGTCAGCCATCTCCCGGGTGAGTGGTGAGCCGGCCGGTGAACTCAGTGCATTCAGACACGAAGGCAACGAGGCACGGCGAACAGTCTTCCTCAATCGATCGTCGGCACCTTCATCCACCTGATACTTGAACGCCAGAGCGAAGCCAGCACGAGGTACTCGGCACGTATGTTCTTGCCAATCAGCGGCAGCAAGGTGTCGATGTTTGAGGGAGGTTCCGTCGAATTTCATCCTGGCACGGAGACACGCAACCGCCTGAGAAACTCACTCACTTACTCACTACTTAGTACACGATGCAGGGAGAGATCTGTATGAGATCATCCGCGCACGGCTTCGTGCGTCATGTACGCCACGCTAGATCTGGTTCTCTGCTGTTGTAGTCTTGAGGAAAGAAGGGAAGGAAGTGGTGAGCGCTGCGGAAGAGGATTTTTCCCAACGCACCGACGTGGCCTTTTGGTAGCTAGACCTCGACACTCTTCGTCAGCGCAGGGTGTCCTACGACACTCACCACTCATACTCCTTTGGAATTGCAGAAGCGCATGCTCGCTCGCCGTCTGCTCGGTCTTCTTGGGATGTCCTCCTCAGTCAAGAACAAGAACCCCGCTCCCCGAAAGCGATCGCCATTCTCAGACGTCAACGAGGACGGTCCGACGATCGAGAATGTGGCTGAGTTGATCAAGAAGGGTCAGGTGAAGAAGGTGATTATCATGACAGGGGCTGGGATCTCGACCTCGGCGGGCATTCCTGACTTCCGATCGCCTGAGACGGGTCTGTATGCGAATCTGGCCAAGTACGACCTGCCGTATGCCGAGGCAATCTTCGACATCGACTATTTCCGGGAACATCCCCAAGGTGAGCAACTTCGTTCTAGTTCCTGAATGTAATCTATAGTAATCTCTGAGTTTTTCTGTTTCTACTCAGCCTTCTTCACGCTCAGCAAGGACCTCTATCCCGGCCACTTCCTGCCCACCCGGACGCACTACTTCTTCCGCCTCCTACACGAGAAGGGCCTCCTCCAACGCGTCTTCACCCAGAACATCGACACCCTCGAGCGTCTGGCCGGTCTTCCTGCGTCCAAGATCGTCGAAGCTCACGGTTCCTTCGCAAGCACCCACTGCACCCGTTGCGGATCCGAAGTCGACCCAGACTGGATCCGAGAACGCATCCTGCGTGGCGAGGTGGCGTACTGCGAGGTCGAGCGGTGTGTACGACAGGGCGGTCCAGGTGGGAAAGGCGGACTGGTCAAGCCTGACATTGTCTTCTTCGGCGAAGCACTACCGAAGCGCTTCTTCAGCTTGATCGACGACTTCCAGGAGGCGGACCTCCTCATCGTCTTGGGCACCAGTCTCAAAGTCCAGCCATTCGCATCGCTCATCGACCGTGTGCCCAGCTCGTGTCCGCGTCTGCTCATCAATCTCGAGCTTGTGGGTGATATCGGGCAGGACGGGGATGAGCCGGAGAGCTTCCGGGGGATGGGCAGCTTCATCAGTGAGAGTGGCTTTGACTTCAAGGGCTGGGGGGCGGGTGGCAAACGGTGTGCTCGAGATGTAGCCTATCTTGGGAATGCGGATGAAGGCGTGGACAAGATTGCGACCATCTGCGGCTGGGCGGTGAGTTTCCTTTCTGCTTCCTCCCTGCTCTTCTCCTGATGATGGCTGATCTGTTACTTGACTCGTTCAGGAGGAGCTGGAGAAGCTCATGGAGGCACATCATCAAGAGCTCAAGACAGAGCATGCGACTCTACTCAAGAAACAGGTCGCGAAGAAGGACGCATCCAACCCTGCCAAAGAGACTGTTCAAGACGTAGCGGCACATGTAGGCAAGGTCGTCGAGGACGAAGCAGCTTCCAAGAAGGAGCAGGTAGCCGACGACGCAGACCCACCGAAGGAGGACGCGGAGAGCCTTTCCGCCAAGCTGGCAGATCTGAAGGTGGTCAGTGATGACTCCAAGTAGACAGGGGGAGACTATTTGTATGGATAGGAAAGCAGCACAGAAGAATAAGTCGCATTCGGAGGAAAGTTATGTATGTACAACCGAACCTTGACGCAGTGGCAGAGTCAGAAGTCAAAACAGAAACGGAAAGGGGCGAATACAAGGAATTGTGCGTTGTTTGCTTCAGATCAGATTATCTCTTGCGAGCGGTGTATCGTTAGATTGACGGGTGGCCTATTTGGGCGGGTAGTGTCCTTGTGGCGGACCGTAACCGTACTATAGGGTAGGAGAGTTAGGACAGGTCAGCGTATGTACTTCAAAGTGGAATGTCAGAAGTTGGATAGGCTCACCTGCTGAGGTTGTTGTTGGTATCCGCCACCTGCAGGTGCGGGCTGGAAGCCGCCGTCCTGAGGAGACTGCCATTGACAGATTGAGCAGATCCACTAAGGAATGTCGGAACAGAATGGACACGGTCAGCGTGCCACTCCAAGTGAAGTTCCGCAGGACGCATTCGATACTCACGACGTGCTTAGACTTGATGGGGAAGACGGGAACACAGCAGAGCTCGAACCAAGTGCGTCTATTGTGGGAGAAGAGGGGGTGTCGGACGACCATAAGTCAGCATGACCATTTCAAACTCAAGTACGCCGACGTTTGACACTCACGACTTGGCGCGCACGACGGCGCCGTTGTGGCATCGTGGGCAGACGTGGGGCTGGCCGTCTTCAGGCTTGATCTTGGTGGAGCAGCCGAAGAGGACTGTCGAGAGAGAGAAGGAGAATGAAGTTCTGGGTCAGCTTGGAGCTTCATCGGGAATTTCCCCAAGCAAATGGGACCACTCACTTGGTACAAAGAAGCAGAAGTCCATGGTGTTGAGGTCAGAGAGGGTATGGCTTGTGGTGGTAGGAAGCTTGGAATGGCTTGCTGCTGTCTTGCCTTGCTTGGGAGATCCGAAATGAAGCTGTGCGGTTGTGTCATCGCATCGGACTTGGCAACAGAAACGCCGGAAACGCCGGAACCGCCGGAGCGGGGTGCCGGATGGACCCACAGGCCACTCGCTCAGAATTCTCCTGACCTGCAACAACGACCTCGAAGCCATCAGCTGCATACATTCAGCATTCAGCAAGGAGAACGACGCGCTCGTCCAGGATCTCTGCTCGCCCAGGATGCACGCCGCGCTCGCAATACTGCTGTCTGCACTCCTCGCCGAGATCATCTCGTGGATCGGCAAGGAGCGCATCATAAACTCGGTACGTCCTTTTCCCTCAGATTCATAAAGACCGCTGTATGCTGACTCTGATCTCTGTATTACTATTCCGCACAGCTGCACTATATCTTCGTGCGGCTCTTCCACTCCAATGTTCTTGCCGAGCAGAAACGGCTCAAGGCGGATGTTTATTCGACTAAGCAGGAGCTGGACAAGACCAGCAGTCAGGACGAGTTCGCCAAGTGGGCCAAATTGCGAAGGAAGGTCGACAAAGGTCTGCAAGATATCGAAAGGCTGAGTGAGTGTGCGCCCGTCTTTTTGCGTCTCCGCTCTGATGATTTGCCCGTCAAAGTGTTGCGAAGGAGGACTTGCGTTCCTGACCTCTTCCTTATCTATCTCCTATCCTTCTACAGATGCCTCCCTCACCTCCACACGTTCGACATTCCCCATGATCGTCAAGGCATTCCTATTCCTACTCACCACAGTGCTTCCCTTCGTCGTCAAGACTTACCACCGCAAGACGCCGGTCTTCTGGCTGCCCCCGGGCAACTGGTTTGGTCCGATTGGGTGGGCAGCGAGCCTGCCCGGTGCGCCGGCCGGAAGCATCAGCGCAACTGTCTGGTGAGTCGATCCTCCCTACCTCATAAGTCTCATACTTATTCGTTTCGTCTGATACACGCCTCTGCTTTCTTTCTGCTTTTCAGGGGTATCGTATGCTCAAGAATACTCATAATCGTCGCGACAACCGCCAAAGATCTTTTCTCGCCAAGCAGTCAGAATGCCGCTCAACCCATGTCAGAGAAGGAACCAGTCCTTGCTCAACCGGTGGCCGCATCTTCGACACAGAAGGGCAAGCCGTCAGCACAGTTTTCGGAAAAGTCACAGGCAACCAAGGCACAGTAATAGATCGTTTTTTAGCTCCCCAATATCCGTGTGTGAGACACCTGTCGGTTTTGGAAGAGCAGCGGGAAATGTCTGTCCAGCGATTGAGTTGCGAAAAGGGTACAGTTACAGAGGAGGTGGTACATACGAGTACATGGGCCCGGACGGACGGAAATGGTGAACGGAGAAGCGGGCAGGAACTTTGCGCTGAAAAAAGAGGAGAGTGTTGAATGAGGGACACCGAAAGATTTCGTGATATCACTGGGATCTGTCGTTGTCCCGAGCTGCGTTGCCTTCGTGGGTACCCAAGGCGGACATCGCCGCTTCGAACAGCAGGTTGGGGTTGACCGCTCGCAAGCCGGGCCAGTATGGCTGATAAGTAGGACCCGTCACAGGCTGTTCAACCTCGTCCCCACCCTCATCATCCTCCGCCGCCGCTGCCGAACCTCCACCTCCATTCCGCTGCGCCGCATCGTTCTGCCCTCGGTGAGCCGAGACGGCTGCTGTTGCGATACTCGGAACGACCGTATCCCGGATCGCAGCCCATAGTCGAGAGATCCACGCGACTCCTGCTGCGCGCGCACGTCTCTTGCCTTCTGCGATCATGTCGTCGATGTCGTTCTCGTGCGAATCGAGGAAAGGCTCCACGTACGTGATGTACAAGAACGTAGCTCCCTATGTAACCGTTGCGCGCAATTGGAGCGGAGAGGAGGGAGGCGAGAGAAATAGAGGGATGCAGATGTGTTCAGCGCTCCTCTAACGATTTCGAAACCCGGCCCACAGCTCAAGAAGAGCATTCACTCACCCGCGTCTGTGGGAGGACCAGCCAAAACTCGAACAGGATCTTGAGATGCGCATAAAGCGGGATCCAGTTCCAGATCCACTCAACAGAGCTCTCGACCAAATGGATGATGGCCAGAATGGACCAATACATGAGCCAGGACTCAAGCTCGGCAACCTCGCCTGCAGTAGGTAGCCCCGCAGCCGAGTTCGTTCCCACACCCGCATACGAAATCCCAGACGCGTTACTGCCTCGGCCCGTTCGTAACCTCACAGCTGCGCCATCTTGTTCAGGAGGGCCGTCTACGCCATTGATCCCACCCGCTCGAGCAGCGGCCAAGCCGTACCCATAGCCCGCAAGTCTCGCCGTCCAGCTCGGTGCAGGTATAGCGTCGTCAGCCCCGCCGTACGATCCATGCGCATCAGCAGTAGCAGCGGCAGCAGCGCTGGCCTGCCGAAGTGCGGAGGGTGTGAGAGTGATGCACTTGTAGGACTCGTATAGTGGATAGGCGAGCGTCACGACGGGTGACAGGATGCGCAGCGGGATAAAGAGCAGCAGGAGAGCCGCCATGGGGAGTCAGAAGGCGGTAGAAGAAGGTGCGCGATACCGACTGTGGCTCTTCTTGTATGCGGAATGCTGAGGCTGAGGCTGAGGCTTTGATGTCGTCGCTGAGGATTTGGAGAGCGAGCGACTGGCCAACCAAGGGCGAGGTCATAGCGCGAGGTTCGGCGATTCGGCGTTTCTCCCAGCTAACAAACAAACGATACCCTCGCTCCCTTCAAAAGCAGACGAAGCGATGGAAGTGTCTGTTTCATAGCATTGGGACTTCACGAAATGCGTGAAGGCAAGAATGAATATGCACCCTTCCATGTAGTAAATTGCAGATCAGAAGAAGCAAATCCCTCACATTCGGCCAAAATCTCCCATCCCGCATCCTCCTCCTCAACCCTCGCTACTCGCATCCCCCGAAGATTTCCGTCCCCTCTTCCCCGACGGTGGCTCCCAGAACAATCTGCCCATCGTGACCCGCCCCTTCCCTTCCAACGCATCCATCACCGCCTTTGTGCCCTTCTCATGCGAACGAGCCCGTCTCTGAAGTACCCGCCTAGTCGTGTCGGAGAGCGTCGGACGACCGATTCCCGCCCGTTCCATCCAGAGTACGATCTCAGTTGCGCCTTTGAAGTCGTGCAGAGTCACGTACGCTCGGACCAGGTCATCGAAGAATGAAGGGGGAAGGCTGCGCAAAGTATCGGCAACGACAGAGCTTGGTCTCTTGCCCGGCGATGTGTTCCGATTGACTACCGCGTCCCCTTGCTCCGTCCCCGAAGGCGCACTGTGACCTTTGAGCTTGTCCCACTTCGTGCCTTCCATCATTCTCTGCTGAGCACCCGCATCAATTCGGTCGGCGTGGAACACCATTTGCGCAACTTGGTCCAGGAGTTTGGAGAGTATCCGCTGATCGCTGTCTGGATCATTAACATTTGCCAGTGCCTTGACGAGCAGAAGTGCAGTCGGCCCGTGAATGTATCCGAGCTTGCGGGCAGACAACCCGAAAATCCCAACTGCCGCAGTGAGATCGCTGACATTGCCTCGCTGCCTTGTGCGCAGACTCCCCTCGTCTTCGTCAGAGTGTCCAGGATCGTCGCTGTTCGCCCCCGCATGAGCCTGTGCGCGCTCCATCGCTTCCTTCAACGATTGCCCTCTTGCAGCACAACGACAGAACCAGGCGAGGATGCGTGGATCTGGTGTCCAATCGTCTGCGTACGTCAGCTGCTCGAGTAGATGTAGGAACTGCTGCGGACGCAAATCGATGTTCTGCCGGAGGATCACGTCCAAGCTCCGCACGACCGCCGTGCTCATAAGCCCGCGTCGATCTGCATCCTCCAAGAGCTGCGAAACCAGGTCTTTACGTCCTCTGAAGACGCACTTGGAGATCAGCATAGAGTACAGCTCGGGCGCTGGCTCGAGCCGCTCGAGAATCTCGGCAGTGGCATCAGCCGCTGTTGTAGGCTGGACATTGTTGAGTTTGTCCAGAAATGTCTTGACGGCAAGTTCGACATTGTTGTTCGCGAACCCGGCCAGCACGACACCGATGTCGACAATATCCGGCACAGATCCTGTCTGTAATTTGCTTGACAGGAGACTGAGGGCAGTCGAGGTATCATTCAACGAAAACGCTGCTGCTGCCATTGTGGTGGTGTCCTTCGCCTTCAGTGGTCGACCAGAATTCAGCGCCATGAACGTGCTGAAGATGAGACGTGCAAACTCAGCCTCCGTAAGAGAGTCGCGAGTTGTAGCTGTATCGACTGCGGTGACAGATTGAGGTGCTACGTCTGACGTCGCGAAAAGCTTCACCATGTTCCACGTACAGGTGGCGGAGTCGGTCACTGCATTGGAATGTACGGGCAAGCCCCTCTGCACAGCTTGTTGTGCCATAGCCATCGGCATCCCGATTCGCGAAGTACTTGTTGCCGGAACAGCTTCCCTGAGTGGTGGAGCGAAATCGCCGATCCTCCCTCCTCCTCCCCCAAGGCCTCCCATGCGTTCGAAAATCATCGCGTTGTCTTGTCTGAGCTGATCTTCAGCCCATCGATGATAAAGAAAAGCGGAGTGCCATCGTAGCTTTGCCTGTGCCGCAGCTTGAATGAGTACCGGCCTGTCCGTTGGAATGACGCTCTCGGTGTGGCCGACCCATGAAAGAGCTGTGTTACTCGACAACGCTGCCAATGAGCCTTGTGCCCTAGAACGCGATGGAAGTGGTGGGACAAGCTGAAGTAGCTCCAGCAGGCTGCCGACCAGATCGCCTCTGCGAAGTCGCACGAGGTGTATGAACAGAACCGGAAAAACAGGACTCGTCAAGATGGCTTTGATCAGAGCCCCATGACTTGCCGGACCCTCCAGAGTTGCACCTTGCCTTGAGCGCAGCGCCGTCTCCAAAAGCTGGGCGACCTCGACCCTTCCGTCGCTACCCCGAACCGGTATCGCACGAGCTCGGCATTTGGCTACCATAGCTTGTGACTGCACGAGGCCTGTGAGGGAGAGTATCCGATTCGAATAGATGTAAGGGAGCAGGGTAGACTCGAACATTTGGAAGGCCGAGATAAGTAGCGAGGCTCCTTCGCCCCTATCCCGTAGGTCAGGATCTGCACCGATCGCATAGAGAACTTCTTGCAAGAGGTCCGCCGGGAGAAGCGCAACCGGATTTCCGCCTGCTTGCAAAGACGCGTCGGCTCTGAGCCCTGTCTCGCCGTCGCTCAATCGCACGTGCAATTGTTTCACGACGTACAGAGCGCTTTTACACCAGCCCGCCTTGATGTACGCTCGAACGCAAAGGGCGGCAGCTTCAAGAAGAGGGGACCAAGGAAGTGCTGCCCTTTTCGGAATTGCTGTGTCCCGCCATCGCTTTGCAAATTCGCGAGCGACGCTCAAGTCATCTTTGTCGACTTGCGCAGCCTTCTGAAAATGATAGACCATGTCCGAGCACGTTTGAGGATCGCCGGCGCCTATACTTGATCGAAAGTAGATGTGATGCGATAGCTTAGCGAGCTCGAAGGCGTTGAGACGGTCTTTGCTGCTCAATTTGTGATTATCGGAGGTTCGGAGGTGGTGCAACAGGGCAATCGCGAAGTCTCTTGCGGGAAGTTCGGGGTCGTGACAGCATTGTCTGAGGAAGGCCAGGGCATGCTGAACTTTGACATAACGTAAGACGGCCACGTCAAACGCGCTGCTGGAGTCGGAGGTGGTTGTGTGTTGCTCCAGTGTGGCGCCCAGCGCTCTGGAATCGACCGAGGCGAAGCGCAAGGCTTTCAAGAGTTTGATTTTGCCGAGCACATGCGTCTTCCCATCTTCAGAGAATCCCTTGCCAAGTAGAATCTGCAGGGCCATGAGGCGTCGCCATGAACCTGGTGCCGCTCGGAAGGGCCCGTCGGAACCCCTGAGATCTAAGACCATCATACCAGCGGGTACATGCGCATGCGCAGAGACGATGGCTTCGCAGAGGCGCTCCAGCTTGATATCCGAGAGTTCGTGGAGGCCGGATTGAGGGTCTCGTCGAAGGCGAGTGTATGCTGTTATGGCAGCGTCTCCGTCAATGTGTGCCGCCCGCACCTGCTCCAGCAGCTGGGCCGTCTCAGCGGCGCGGAGCTGCGCAGTCTTGCTGGACTCTGATTCATGGGCCACTTCTGTGCTGGAGAGAGGCTGAGAGGCGATGTTGGAGTACCATGTCCGCTGCTGACGTTGCTTTCCCTTGACACTGGAAGGCGTCGCCGCCGCCGCTGCTGCTGACCAAGACGAACACACAGCGCTGCCGAGAAATGCTGGTGCGCGCGACCGAGTTCCTTGTGATACAGTTACTCTCCATGCGAAGGACGTCGCTGCTGTCGCCGCCGCCGCTGTTCTCATCGCCAGTCGCCCCAGGTTGTCTGTGGAAGTTGTGGGTGGGTCCGACCTCTTTGGAAGAACGAAGCTCTGACCAACACCCACAATGATCGCATGAACATCGTCTCTTCCTGGCCGCCACCACAGACACATAGACGGTCCCTTCACCTCGCTCTTGAATCAGCACCGCTCGCCCATAGTCAGCGATGGGGAGGTCAGCGGTGAGTAGTGGTCTTTGCGGAAAGCGTGAGGAAGTTGTGCTGAGCAAGAAAAAAGCTATGTACTTTCATTCGTGCAGAAAGGCTACAAGAAGCCGACCCTCAAGGAGAAGCAACAGAGTCGGAAGGCAAAGTCATCGTCGCATGACGGAGCGATAGTCAAGGATTGGTCGACGCCCTCCTCGACGGTCCGGCTGGCGGCAGCGGCCATGAAGCAGTCGGCGGGTTCATCCAGCAAATCGAAAGGCAAGCTGGCCGCAGACGAGGATGAAGAAGCCGACGACATACAGGACGAAGAAGAAGAAGACGATAATGTGGAGTCGGCATCGAAATCGGCTGAGGCAACCTCTTCGGAAGCGAGTGGAAGTCAAGCCAAGAAGAAACGAGACCTCCGCTCTCGGTCCAAAGGTGCGACAGGAAGCGGTGGTACGGATGGTGAGGAGGCTCGGACACCACGAGAGCAGGGGATCGACTACCTCCAATTATGGCAAGGACGAAAGACAGAGATTGCCAGCGCCCGCATCAAGCAAGGAAGGCCGGTACAGAAATAAACAAGACACGATCGCTGTTTCCTTTGGTGATCAGAGTATCTCAGCCGTGATGATGGAATGACTGCGGTAAGAATTTTAATAAAGGCAAGGTGTGGGCAAGGATACATTTGAGGAGCGAGTCAACTGGTCTACAGTAGTTGGGGCAGCAAGGCGCAAGCAAAGATTCAAGGAATGTGAGGGTGCAGTTTTGAGAAGCAGCGAATGATTGAAAGAGCGCGAGGGCGAGGTGAAAGAGTGTGGGAACGGACACGACTGCAGCTGTCATGTTTCCGTTGTAAGCGGTGTAAGGTGGTGATTGAGGAGCGATCTTGTTGCATTGGGGGATTTAAGTGAGCACCCAGGCTCAGATCCGACGCATTTGTGACTCCCATCGCGGAATCGTAGGGAACTCGTCCGGATCCAGACATTCCTCCGCCGATTCCGAGTCGTAGTTTCGCTCTTCGATGAGCGACAGCGGCCGGTCAACAATGCCAAAGTCACCGTCGTCGACCGTGATCGTGATCGAGGGGACAACCATTGGTGGCAGCTGTGGGGAAGCGGGTATCGAGTAGACGCTGCTCAGACTCCGGGTCGTAGGAGCAAGCGAGATGTGGTTGTTGTATGTATTTGAAGTTCTTCGAACGGGTGGGATGACGAAATTGAGCCAACCCTTGCGCACTTCCGAGTCGCTCGCTGCGGAGGTGGAAGGTGCGCTGACCGAACCTGTTAGGGCTGGGAATGTGGTGGCCAAGCTCGAGTCAACTCCTGCAAGCGCGATCAGCCATGCGGGTGGACCGTCATAGTCGTCCTCCGTCGTTGCCAGGGATTCGGTATCTCCTCCATGGATATCAAGCTCGTTCTCCGGCTCCGCGTAAGGGTCTCTCAGCGGCGGATCGACGGAATAGGGCTTGACCGAGTGCACTCGGACCTCCCTGCGGTTCTCGCTCGGCGGCCGCGCAGGCAAGGTTGATCGTCTTTTGACGTAATGCGTCTCCGTCATGGCTCTTGCTGCGGCCGGAGGAATCGAGAGCGTCGGATACTTCCAGCAGAATGACGCATCCTTCTGCAACGTAACGTCCGACGTAGCCGATGGCAACCCGGCTGCCTTTTCTGCCAAGTCGTCCCATTCAGCAGGAGGAAAGAGACCGACATCGCCAAAGCTATCCTTCCGGCTCATATCCGACGAGCTCGTGCTTGGGCTTGTTCCAACCTTTTCGAGAACGTCGGCAAGATGCTTTCTCCTCTGACCTCGCTTTGCTCTGACGATTAACGCCCAAAGCAATGCACAGACCAAAAGCAGGGCGCCCAGTGCAGATGTGCCTGCGACCAACATCGTCGATTCGTTCGAATGTTGCGCAGCCTCAGGTGGTGGAGCCGCCGAGTCCTGAGCATTCTGTTGAGCTGAAAATCCGCCGGGGAAAGACGATCCTCCGGTATCTGTCGTTGCCGAAGGCGCAGGTGTGGGTGAGGGGGAGGGAGTGGACCATTCCGCGCTCTGAACCATCGGGCTACTTGGCGCACTTTGAAACACTGGAGTCCCCGTCAACATGGGACTCGACGGCGCACTATCCGATCCCGAAGCAAACTGAGCACCTCCTGTGATTGTAGGCGATGACCATGCTTGGACTGGAGACTTGGTGGCTTTGTGGGGTGGTGGAGGACAAGGATTTGAGGACGACAATCTGCTGGAGGTTGCGGACGTCACCACATGTCTCAAAGCAGATTTTCTTGCGCTACCTGTCCTACGAGTGGTGGAGGAGGCCGTGCTTGTTCGAGAGGTGCTGTTTATATTGGTGGCAGTCGACCAGTGTCGCTCATAGAATTGCTTGCCTCGCAGTCCAGATTCGGCGGCTCGAGGAACCTGTATTGTGGTGAAAGGCATCTTGGTCGCGGGAAGTCAAAAGAGAAGCGTATCTGGCGGGTCTGATCGAAGCGGAGAGCCTGGGCAAAGAAAGTGGGATGGAAGGAAGATGAAGAAGAAAGACCATTAGGGAAAGGAGGAAAAGAGGAAGAAAACGTGAAGTAGAAGTGTCAGCCAGGTCCCTTTGTACAGAAACCAAAGTACATGATTCGAAAGACAGTCACGGACACTCTATCATCATCTCGTTGCGCGTGCTCTGAGCTATCATTGTGAGGAATGCTGTTCTTTGGACACACGAGAGGTTGCCAGTTAAAGATGGACTGGGCTGAAGAGGATGAGGGTGGATCAGAGCGTGAGTGGATCTTTGCGCTGTCGAGTGCCAGACGTTGGCCTGAGCGTGACTCGCACTCAAACCGTCACCTCGTGCTCCTATCATACTGTCCGGTCTATACGGAAGCCTCCCCGCCACACTTACGAGTGGCGATGGATGGTTGAGCTGTGGTGGTTGCTTACCGGTTGGGTGGGCGTGAGTGCAACCAGAATTTTCCGTTGGAGATGAAAGAAGTAGCACACAAACCTTGCGTTAGCCGTTGCAAGGGACTTGCGGCTTGCCACTTGCTATACAGGGCCGCAATCTATACCGCGGCCTTCTTGAGTCTGTGCGTACGCTTGATCTGGTACCAGAAACATGACGAAGGGGGTATCACGAGTTCAGAAGAAGGATGCGAAAGGAGCTGTATACTCGTACAATGATACTTGGTACACAAAGGGAAATCAGAACGATCGGAAATGGGAGGGCAGCAAGCGCGGCAAGAGGATCCGCAAAAGAGAAGGTGAAAGATTTATGGTGAGCCAGAGCGGAAATCCTCTCAGGTGGAGCGTCTCTTTGGAACAACCGTACGTCGATTCGCTTTGACAAGGGCTCGAGGCACTGGTTTCGTGGTAGACCGAGGTGGACTAGGAACCTCCCACCACTTCTTGTTTGAGGTGAGCGTGCGCACGCGTTTGGATCTGAGTAGGACCACGCCTCGATCAGCATCACTCGCTGCTCTCTTACGGCTGTGGAGTTGTTGCTCCTCATCCGAAGAAACGTCGCTTTGACTGGCTGCTCTTGATCGAGGTTGGCGATCTTCTCGCCATTCATCGGCGCTGTCGCTGACATCCGACATTTCGCCGGGCAGTCGAGGCTCCTTCATGTTGGTGACCGCAGAAAGACTTCGTTGAACAGGCCTTTCCTCCGTACTTGCTGCTTTATTGGGACTCGAATCCGCTGTACCTTTCCGGCGAGTGAAGTACGAATGAGAGACCTCTTCCGTAGTATCTGACTCGTCTTCTAGGTCTGACATAACCATGCCCAATTCGTGAAGAGCTTGTCGCACGACAGTCAGACCGCCGAAGGGACTAGCCACCAACCCTGCAAGTTCACGGGACCGACGGCCTTTGATGACTGGCGACCTCCGTCCCGACGGTTTCGGTGAAGGCTGGGCTAGACTTCTTCTTGACGACGGTTTCAGCGTTTTCGAAGGCGAGCGTGGCTTGCCTGCAAGCACCGAGGGACGTGAGGACTCTGTTTCAGCTACGTCCAGCACTGTAACATGCTTTTGCGATTTGTGACCTTTGCTTGTCCCAGTGCTTGGCGGACGAAGAGAGGATTGTGCCACGGGTCGTTGCTTTGCCTGAGGGACCACTCGTGGTTCAGCAGCCTGGCGGTCTGGTGGAGGCTGTTGCTGCCCCTCAGAGCTCTGCGTAAGCAGAGCACGGAGAATGAGAGCTTCCCAGCCTTCTTCAGCCAGACCACCTGTGTCTGAGAACTCTTGCCAGAAGCTTGCGCTCAGATCGAACCGCTCGATGGTCATCGCCACATTCATCGGCCCGAGTAGTGCATATTCCGTCCCCGATGATGTCGTGATTATGATTGTTCCGTCGTTGATCCCGTCGCCTGGTGTGGTGTGTCGAGCTTCCGTTACCAGACTCGTTTCCCATGTATAGCCTGCCGGATCCACATGCTGTCCGTCCACAAACTGCTTTATGTCGTCCTTATTCAGCTCTCCAGCAACCCGGACCCATGTTCCCGCTCGTGAGAGATCGTCTGTGCCAAGTACGCGAGAGAACGGGCTCGACCGCAACCTCTTGGCCACCTGCTTTGGAAGCTTCTTCGTCTGTTGCGCGAAAAGAAACCAATTGGACAGAGCCCGCATGTTTTCTGGACGACTTGCCTCCGTCCGATGTGAAGGGGCACTGGCCGTCGCTGCTGCCGATTTTGTTGGCTTTTTCACTTCGGTCTTCTTTGGACTGGGTTTCTTTGGACTGGGTTTCTTCGGACTGGACTTCTTCGGACTTGGTATGAGAGGCGCTGCGACGGTATCTGGAGCCCTGCTGCTTGATGCCACCTTCGAAGCTTTCTGTGTTGTGTGCGCTGCAGATTTCTTTGAACCCTGTCTTAATGGCGTCGAGACTGCGGTGGGAGCGTCCTCATCGTCAAAATCGGCAACTTCTCCTTCGTCGTCAGGGTCGGCTATCTCCTCTTCATCGTCAAAGTCCGCAACTTCCCCTCCATCGCCATCCCCCTGTTCTCCATCGTTGTCGTCTGTCACGCTTTGAGGAGAAGTCTGTTGTTCCACGAGCTCGATATCCTCATCATCATCATCCTGCTGTGAATCGGAGTCAAATATCAGACCTGGAGCCGGAGTGGCCGCCGGCTCGGGTTTAGGCTCCACTTCTTCTACTTCAGGCAGCGATGGGCGAGGAACAGCAGGACGACGTGCTCGGAGAACTGGCGAACCAGCGATGGTTGCGCTCTCGGTCGCCTGTCGGATGTAGTTCAGTGCCCGATTTGACGGTCCACGGAAAGCCCCAGGGGCTGACCCAACTTCGCGCAACCCAGTTGTATAGGTAGGCGCGGGCGTGTGCATAGGTGGCTCCGCGCGCGGAGGACCGCGCTGAGCGCCGGGTAATTCGCTGAATGCTCGCGATTGTGACGACGAAATGCTTGGTATGTAATGCTCTGGTATTGGCCGACTGGGGAGCGGGTACGGAGCTGCGCGAGGATACGCAGGTGAGTAGCGCTCGTGCGTTCTCACGGGGCCAGGAGCTTCAGGGTAGCCCATATGCGAAGACCAGACGGAGCCGGACCGCCCACGATGACTCGCTGGCTGGGTACCCCGCAACCACGGTCCGATACTGCTGGACCGCGGGCCAGGTTGATACTTGGCGTATGGATCCACGGAATCCGCCCGGTACGCCAGCTGGTATGGATCGTGCCTTACAGGTACGGGATGGTATTGATCCTGTACTCGGGTTTGGTTCCAAGAAATGTCAGTGTCTGTGTGATCTGTCGAACCCGCCGTCGGACACTCACGGGAAGGACGTTGCCATGGCCGTTTCCCCAACTGCTTCCACTTGCGCCTGGCGTCGCTCCCATACTCAGCGATGGTGTATAGTAGCGCATCGGGGCTTGCGCGTGAACCGCATAGTTTCCGCCGTGCGCTTGCATGGGCATCGGATACGCAGCGGACGAAGGTCCCGGAGACCCAAACGCGCTGGCGGGCATGGGCGACCCTCCTGTGCTTCGCCAGGCGTCATGGAGGCGTGATACGGATCGATGCCGAGGCAGTTCGCGTGGCGGGCCCATCGACTCATCTCTGCCTGGGGTCCGGGAAGGGATGCGAGAGTCGCGCCAGTGTGGATGAGGGGGCTGTTGTTGATGATGATGCATCTGAGGATGTTGCGGTAGATGACGCTGCTGCGGATGGTGAGGGTTCGCCATGACCGGCAAGAGTTCCTTGCGCGCGATGCCACAGCCCGCGCCCTAGTCTTCCCTGAAGGCGATTAAATAGCGAGATCTGATGAATGCCTTTGTGTCCTTGTGTGGTGGAGGAAATGTGGAATTGAGTGTCGGTGGAGAAGAAGGAGGAGGACCGCCGATCGTACAGGAAGGGCAAAGCTGGAGGCTACCCCCAACTTCAGTTCGACACTCACTCCCTTCCAACCATGAGCATACATTCTTCTTTGCTTACTTTCCTTCCCTTTGCGCAGGACGCCAGCCGCGCTTCCTTTGCTTCATGTGTTCTTCCTGACGCCCAGAGTCATTACTGCTCGTCTTGCTCAGGCATACATATATACAAACGTTCGCCTTGGAATATCCTTCTCCCTTCTCCCTCAGTAGTTCCCAACATCTGCTGATGCTGCCCATGGCGGAATTGGCAGACACTTCCGTCTCCAGCCAGAGATCCCATCTGAGGTTATCGATTGCTTGCCTATCGTTGAAGCCTTAAAGACTTGACAGCTCTGATCTCGCTCAGTAGTAGGGACCATACCATGCCCGCCGTGACCCCCGACTCGTAGACTTCCTCCTCCGTCTCGCGCTGATTTGGATAGGAGGAGATCCGTACAGTCAGTAAAGAAGCAACTGAAGACTCTATGCACCCTGTACATACCGGGTCCAGACTCAAAACATAAGAAATCTGTTGCAGACGCGCGAATTTATCCCTGACGCCGACGGCTGTCTGGGAAGCCAAGTACGTTGACAGCCCACGAATGTCCTTGTCGAACCGTAGTGCTCCGAGCTGAGGACGAAGACAGAAGAGGACTGCATCAGAAGAGCTGGATCGCGTTCGCTCCAATCCAGTCACAAGATCTCACCTCTGTGAAGCGCATGCCCATCACCAGCTTCTCCCATGGCCGGACTAATCCCTCGAGTGCCGTCACGATGAACGCATCATAGTTGGCCTCGCTGAAAATGGGTCGGAATGGAACAACGACAGTCTCCCAGCCCTTGATGAACCTTCGCCGGACTAGATCAGAGTACTCTGCCTCGGCATAGGACTCGTCGTCTAGCAAGTAGCTGACGTCGCGGTATGCCTCCAACAGGATCGGTCGGAAGCGAGGACGAACGATCTGTGTGAAGAGCAGGTCCATCTCGGTCTGCATATAAGATGGATGGGCTGTTAGAAGGATATAAGAAGAAGGAAGGCGAGACGACACCCTCTCCTCTGCTTACCTTGGCAGCGGCGCGGAACTTCTGGCTCAGGTTCCCAATATTCTGGAGCTGCTTGATGACGACTGGAACCTCCTCCTTCGTGTACGTATGAGCCAAGATCTGTGGTGAAGCGATCTCCCTCGTGAGGCGGTCGACATAGGTTGCTGACGTCTCAAGTACGTTCAGATATGTCTGAAAAGGATGGAAAGCCAAGTGAGCATGAGAAGAGTAGGATTAACCCACACGAAGGTCATGTACTCACCACAAACATCGTCCGCATCTCCCGACTTGCCGCCTCTTTCCGCGGTCCATCGACGTTCATCATCCCGCTCGCAGCAATCCAAACGCCTTGAAGACGCCGCTGAATGACTCCAAGGTAATCCTCCAGAAGTAATTGTTCGACTGCTTTAAGGGCGACGACAATGATTTCGACGCCCGTAACAGGCCCGTTATTTTGCCCCTTGGATCCACTCGAGACACTTGCTGAGGAGGGGCAAGTGGAGAGGATGCGCGCGAGCACTGCTCTTACAACGTAGAAGACGTCATCTGGTAGAGGTGTGCTGAGTGGTGTTGAGCTCAAGTCAGGACCATCGAGACGGTGAGCCTTGAGTTTGAGTAGAAATGAAGTGTCAGTTGCGCTATGCAGCCAAGAACACGCGGTCGGCAGAGCAACGTACCTTCTCAATGCTCACTCGCAGGAACCAGAGCTCCATCGGCACATAGATTTTGCGTAGTAGAGTGTCCATCTCACTCAGAAGCTTTGATGTTTCGACCAGATGTTGTGCTGGGTCCACTTGATGGTCAGCAGGCCCGCCTGGTGCAGCAGCTGTCCGCAAAGCCTGCTCCTTGGTTGGACTGGGAAGCACTGCCCTGTCCGTCACTGGACTTGTCCCACTATTCCCTTCGATCTGGGACTGCGCCAGCCGAACAAGAAGGACTCAGTACAGGCATAAAAGTTGACCGGGACGCGATCCAAAAGCTCACCTTTCCGAATCTAGCGCGAACGAATCGGCGGTAAACAGCACATCGAGCAGCCAGAGCAGCCAGCTCATTCAAGAGGCGATCTATTTCTCTGGCATCTGGTCCTTCTGATGCACTTTCGTCCTCAGAGCTCTGTCGGGCATGTAGAGAGCCTCCACCGGGCTGAGGTGTATTTGATCGTAATGGAGTTGATGGCCGCGTAATTCCGGGGAATGCCGCTCGAAGGGTTGCGGCTGGACCTCCAGCATTTGCGCTGGAGCTTGAGCCTGGTATTGGTGATGCCGAGCCGCTCTGGTTACCACTCTGACCGAATCCACTGGTCGGATTGTTGGCTCGAATGTTGTATTGTACAGGTTTAGATCGTAGCAGATTCAGTAGACGGAAAGGATACTGCCGTACCTCGACCAGCTGATGGCATGCATGTGGAAAGAGGGAGCGCTTCTCGTCAATGAGATGCATGTGGGGAGGACTCGGTGTTAAAACTCACCCGACGAGAAACGGTTCGTTCTTCCAGCCAAGCTTCTAGAATGCGAACTCCCAATCGGTCGCATTCGGCAGATTGCAGGGCTGGCATGACACCTCGAGCAAACTCTCCATCCCCATAGTGCTTGTCAACGAGGGGCTGATGGGTGCTAATGAGCCTTGCCAGCGGTTCAAACAAGGACGTCAGCAATGAAGGATGCGGAATGGGTGCATCTTTGGCTGTGATTGATGGAAATGTAAGAGAAGAATCAGTCGAAGTGCACAGTTCGTAACAAGTACAAAGTACTCCTACGTACCTGTACTGGCTCCGAGGGCGTCAATCAGGCCCAATCCATGCGCGCGAATCAATGACCCTGCAAAGTCCGCATACACCCGCAAGCCTTCCTCTCGCCAACCGATTTGAGGGAAGAGTTTGAAAAAGCGTGTCGCCTGCTCAGGATCACGAGCTGGCGCTGGCGCTGGCAACTCTTGGCGGGGACTGGCCGCGGGGACCTCTCCTCGAGCATATGTATTGAACAGGACAGTGAACCGGCGCAGAAGTTCCTCTCTGAGATTCAAAAGGATCTGCGGAGGGGGATCTGGGAAATCCGATGTGGGCTAGCGAACGGAAAGGGTGAGCATGCGAGGCGAGGTATTCCCAGAAGTTCTCGAAAGCATTCAGGTGATTCTCACAATGGTCTTGGCGGCAAAGTTGGAGTTGAGGATAACAGGATCTACGGCCATGGCCGATTGGCAATGAGCGACGGCGCCGTCCCAGTCCCTTCTTTCAATACAGGAGACCATAAGCTGAAGCGCAGTCTAGAAAGGAGGTTGCAGGCCGAGATCGAAGAGCGAGGACCAGAAAAAGAAAGAGAAGATGCATTGGCTCAAATGAGTAAAGAACATCATTATCAATGTACAGGAGCGGGCGATGACTCCAGCATGGAGCATACCTACCTTGAGCTCTTGAACCTGGCGCGCCCAATCAAGCGCCTTTGCGACCTTCTTCCGCCGCGCAGAGACCTGACGCATCTCCGCACTGACCTGCTCCGCCTTTCCAGCCGTGATCTCGAAGCGAGTCTTGAGGCCATCGACCTGCACGGCAATCGCGTCCAGCGTAGGCTCCAGCCCGATCACGGTGTGTTGGGCGACCTTGAGGGTAGGCTCGACCGAATGCGCAATCTTCTGGGCAAGCTGGACGTCAATTGCGGCGGAATGTGCATTGAGGGAGCGCAGAGCAGCGGAGACATCGGCTGGCGATGTGAGCTTCTTGGGGTCGGGCATGGTGAACGCTCCCGTCGCGGAGTGAGTCCCAGGACCGTGAGAAATCCGAATGTCGTTCGCAGTGGCAGCCATTGTTGCTATCTTCACGAATCCACCTGCGTGCGTGCTGCTATCCGAGGCCACTGTCTGTCCCTGCGTCGCTGCCGTCCGTCGTGAGCCCGTCGTGTGCCTGCCCTTGGATCTTCGCGATGCTGTCTGGGGCGAGTCCAGCACACGGTTGAACAAGCAGCTTACGGCCGAATGACCAGCTTTTGAGACTCTCCCGCGCACAGATCGGGTCTCGCCGGGGTCTTGCCCATCCCCCCCCCCCCCCCCCCCCCCCCCCCCCCCCCCCCCCCCCCACGCCGCCCATCGCCCGCGCACACAAGAGTGGCTGCCGTCTGAGCGCAGCATCATCAGCATCGACATCAACATCGCCCCAGCAGAACCTTGAGACTCTGCAACCACAGCAAACGACCACACGAAGATCCGCTCGCCTCGCATTCCCTGTCAGCATAAACCAGCATGGCCGGCATTTCCGCAGACTACGACTACCTCTTCAAGGTGAGCTTCTGTTCGGGTTCATGATGGAGGGGGGCAATCGGGATCTGTGTGGTAGGGCAGGGCTGGATGTGGCATGGGCATCCGATGCGCATGCTCTCCAAGTGGTGGCACTCCTGAATGTCTCGCTCTGAGATGATCATTGACCGGCGAGATCTGACCTTCCCAACTCGACTTCTGTTCGCTCCTTGACAGCTCCTGCTCATCGGTGACTCCGGTGTCGGCAAGTCTTGTCTTCTCCTCCGATTCGCAGACGACAGCTACAGCGAATCGTACATCTCCAGTGAGTCGCGCTCTGGTCTCCTCATGCCTCTCTCGGTCGCTTTTGGTCTTTGTAGCCACTGATGCGTGCGGGTGTTGTTGTTGTTATCTACCCCCCGACCTTGTCTCACAGCGATCGGCGTCGATTTCAAGATCAGGACAATCGAGCTTGAGGGCAAGACGGTCAAGCTCCAGATCTGGGACACAGCTGGACAGGAGCGCTTCCGCACAATCACATCTTCCTACTACCGCGGCGCACACGGTATCATTGTCGTTTACGATGTCACAGATCAAGGTGAGCATATGACTGTGGTAGGCGCGCGGATCGCTTATTGTTAGTGGCGCTGACAGTACTGCCCCCTCCCTTTCTTCCAGACACTTTCGCCAATGTCAAGCAATGGCTGCAGGAGATCGACCGGTACGCCTGCGAAGGCGTAAACAAGCTCCTCGTCGGTAACAAGTCCGATCTAACCAACAAGAAGGTGGTCGAGTACAACGTGGCAAAGGTCAGAATACATCGGGTTCTCTCCTATTTGACTGAAGCAGAGATAGCTGACCTCTTCCATCGTATTCCCTCTTCCCCTCTGATCTTCTGGAATCTCACAGGAATTCGCTGACCAACTGTCCATCCCATTCCTCGAGACCTCGGCTAAGTCGGCACAGAATGTCGAACAAGCCTTCTTGACCATGGCAAAGCAGATCAAGGACAGGATGGGCGCCGCCTCTGTCGGCGGTGCCGGTGGCGCAGGTGGGGCAGGTGCAGGAGCCGGCGCAAAAGGCGCGCTCAAGGTCGGTGCAGGCCAAAATGTCGCAGGCACCCAAGCGGGAGGATGCTGCTAGACGCTCGTTGCAGGACAGGCGCTGGAGGTCCGAACATCGCACTACGTATCATCGTGGCATCTACTTTCCCCCCTCCTTCCTCCCACCTTTCCCCCCCTGTCGCCCCGTTTCGCCTGAATCATCTCGTTTCACGTTTTCTCTTCCCACGCATACCTACATGCATATATCCGATTGTGTCCAATCTTGACCAGCGGAGAACGACAGACTGAGAGAGGGGTTCAAGAACTGCATCGACGAGTACGTGCCTTCCTTGGCGATCCATCAACCATTCCTGGACAAAGAGTGGAAGAAACGCCCGTGTCGAACCTGTCAATCCACGTCGCTCAAGTCGCCCGAGCAGGATACCCTCAGCTGCAGTGGAATAAACCATCGACGACGGAACTCATATCTCGTACCTTCGATCTACAGTCTCGGCCCATCTCATCCTCTCCGTTCCCCATATCGCTTCGCTCAAACCCCTCGTCCTGCGTCTGAACCTCCTCTTACTCTCCTCTTCTCAAGTCAGGTGCGATCTATAACGGGTCGAACCCATTTGACCTGTGGATCTTCCAGGTGTACATCAACTCCTTTCTGTTTCCACTTCGTCTCCCTTGCTTTCTCTCTCTTCTCTATCCCTGGTCTCCTCGCGCCTCCCAACCCTTCATCACTTTTCGTGGCTGTCTTACCCTTCATACTTCTTCAATCAAAGTATCTGGTTATGCCAATACAGCTGGACCCGAGGCACCGCACGGAATGCTGAATGGAACAAGGACATCTTGTTACCTCGACGAATGACCTGGGATGAGTTGCGAGTGGGGGACATTTGCTGAGGAGGATACATTTGAAGGCAGATCTTGACGCGCATGAGAGGTGATGGGAAGCCTTGCGATGGGGAGAGAGAGAATTGGATGGGAGAATGGGAGGTCACGTAATCTACAGAGGGGAAAAGAAAAGCCTTGCGAGTAATGTGGTTTGAGTCGCTTCAATCGGGAAAAAGTATGTGGCCCTCGTTCAATAGTAAAGGTCTTGTCCTTTAATCGTGAATGCGGTCCGGTTCATGGCCGTGCTAATCGTATGTCGAGCACCCCCCTCCCGCCGGATTAGAAAACTGATCGAACGATTTGCGCCTACGGGTTCGATATCAGTGCTACGCGTAATTCTCCTCGACGCGTCGATGTGTGGTGTTTCAGCTTGACGGAAGGGACAGCTCTGCCCCAACCAAGAAATCAACGACCCAAGAGGAAGTTGAGGTGGAAGAGGCCTGCACCATATCCTGGACGAGCGTGAGGCTCCTGTTGTGCGACGGGTGCTGGATCCCGAGCTGGCGCAGGAGCAGGTGCCTGTGCCTGGGCCTGCGCTTGTGCTTGTGCCTGTGCTTGAGCTTGTTGAGCGGCTCGATTGAGGAAGGAATGATAGGGATTTTGGCGACCTTGCGGGACCTCTGCGTACGGATGCTGGCGACCTTGCGGGAGCTGTACGTGGTACTGAGCGAGAGGCATAGCTCCGAGAAGGAACGCCTGGTCCCGATCGTTCTGTTCCGCATTTTGCGGAGGAGGAACGGGCCGAGGCGCGTGCTGGGGAAGGAGCTGAAGGAATCCGAAGTGAAGATAGGAAGGAAGACGGAGTCAGTATCGGCTAATTGAGAAGATGTGAGCTGTCATCGTGATGGTCACTCACCTGCACAAAGTTTGGGACCGTGCTTGACTCCCTCGCCAGCAGGTAAAGCGTCTCTGCCTCGTTGCAGTCTCCTTGAGCATGCTTCTTGTCCGGGTGTGCCTCAACGAAGAGCTGCGCGAGAGCATGCATGTCCGAGTTGGGAAACGCCTTCGTCACCGAGACTGCACATAACGGGCATGTCTTGTGTTCAGCAAGCCACGGGTAGATGCAGCGAATGCAGCAGTTGTGTCCGCAAGGCTCGATCGTGAACGGACGGAGGTGGACGTCCATGCAGATGCCGCACATCAGGTAATCTTCCATCCCGTCGATTGTTTTGGTGTAGGAGGCCACTTGCTCCGTGAGGACCGCCGATTGGGTCTCAAGCTGATCAACGCGAGTGTCCAGCGAGGCGACCTTAGTCTTCAGCTCTTCAATCTCGCGCTCGTGCTTTTCGATCGTAGCCGCGGTAGCAGTGTCCAAAGCTTGGGAAGACATGGTGGTCTTATGCTGCTGCTTCGATGGGGAGTCCGGCGGGACCGATGGGGTCTTGCGCTTGGACAAAGATGCCTTTCGACGAGAGCCAGACGGAGAAGAAGAAGGTGTTGGATCCTTCCCCTTCCGTTGATTCTCGGCCTGTCTGCTTGCCTGCCGCGCTGAGCGACGTCGGCCGCCGCAATCCGGAAGCTCACTTGAGGCCCTCGACTCGCTGTCCGCAACGGAGGAGCTGGCAGCTGCTCGTGAAGCGCCAGAACGAGCCTGTGTAGCTTTTGAGGTGTTGACCCTGCGCTCCTTCTCTTCGTCTGAAGAGTCGTCGATCGTGATGAACTCGCGGGGCTCTGGGGAGACTGTAATGTAGTTGGGCTTGGCTCTGCGCGCGGTCGTATGGCGAACAGCTGGCATCGTTGGACCTTTTCTCGCTCGAAGTAGGAATTGGCTGTAAGTATAGAAGTCGAAGAGGAGGTTGTGCTTGTGGTCGTCCGTCAAGTCATCACTCGAGGCGATGTGGGCGTTGGGATCAAGGAAATGAGACTCTCAAGTTCATCCAACACAACACATTCCTCATTGAGGCGCGTCGACGCGTGCAGAAATCATCACGTGTCTGTTTTGATCAACTTCGCCCCCGCCTTTCCCCCTCGTCCCCTCGTCTCCAACCCCCGCGATGTCGATCCCAAACCCCCTTCTTCACTCATGCCAGGAGGTACACACGAGAGCCAAGTAAGGAGCTCCAATCTCCATGCGTGCTCTGTGCGGGGTCGAGGAGGTGGGCACCGGCTGCAAGGAAAGCTTAAACTTTCGAGATTCTCCCCACTTCCAATTCCAACTCCCTTTGTCCAGATGTTGGGAGGCGCTCACACTGCGCTACTGCCGGGGAGTTTTATTAGTCGCTCAAATGTAAATTGAGAGAGCCAAGCAACAAGCCCGAACAAGGGTGCATTCATTGGTCCGCTTCCCACGCGATCCCTCCCTCTCTTTGGGGAATTTCGATGGACTTGTTGACTTCCGCATCGGATGCCTCGAGACTCAATCGTCGTCGTCGCTGCCCATCAGCTCTGCCAGCTCGGCTTCCTCTTCGGCCGTCATCTGGATACCACCGTTCCCGTTCTGGCCCTGCTTGACCTGGCCTTCATCGGGTTTAGTTTGCGTCGCGCCGGACGCTGCGGCGGACTCGTTCTCGGCGATCCCGGATTGACCCTGCACTTTTGAGGACGCCGCGATTCGAATGAACTCTGCGGGTCAGGGAAGGAGGCTGTCAGTGACCTCGTTGCGATGTCAGAAGCTAGCAGGATGTATTCAGGAGCTTACCGGCCAAGCTCCAGCGACGAACGCTCCCGTCATAACTCGCACTGACGATCCACCATTCGCCTTGATTCACCATCGCTGTCGAGTCTGCTGTAGTCGCCGCTGGTTGGCGCCACCAAGCTCCGATGGAACTGATTTCGTGCCAATGCCCCTCTACACATCCTTTCAACCGTGCCCCTGGTGGGCGATTTGGGTCAATGGCAGCGTTGCCATGAATGTCGAAAATCTTGGTGGAAGTGTCTCGCGACTCGTCGTCATCGACAGCATTCGTTTCATCGCTATGAAGCGACCACAGCCGTATTTGCTCGTCACTACAAGCTGTAATAAGTGCCGGAGCGTCGATGCTGTCGCCAGACGTCTGGGACAGGATCACATCGACGGCCGATGCTGGTGGGTGTCGAGGCTGGGCGGGATCGGAACGACGCACAAAGTTCAGGTCGAGTACCGAAGTAACGTAATCCTTATGAGTAACGCTCTTTTCTGGCCAAATCGGCTCTTGGCTTCCGAACTGAAGTGCGGCGGCTCGACCTGACTTAGCGACGGGTTTGACTTGAGGACGACGAGACGCCTTTCGCGATTCGTCCGCATATATGATCGTGTATACATGAGCTGTCCGATCTCGAGATGCTGCCATTTTGTTGGGAGAACAGTTAGGAAGCTTGCTTTGAGAGTCATGTCATGATCTTTGTGCTCACCACTCCAAAGCCGCGCTTCCCATAGCTCTTGCGGACCGGCCCCATCATCGAGTTCTTCCTCCTGCTCAGGCTCGATGCGTACCCACCCAGCGTGGAGCGCTCCGACACTCGTCTCAGTCCCTTTGAGCTCCCGCTGAGGTCGCAATCGAGCCGATGCAGAACCTGCCTTTTCGAGGGGCGACCCCCGAAGCTCGAGCTCAGACTGTGCGATGCGTCCGAGAGAATCCGCGGAGAAAATGATGGGATTCGTAGTCGGCTTGCTCGCTCCTGTATGCGGTCGCTCCGGCAGAATCTCAAGGGCAGTGATCGGCCTGGTATGCTCCCCGAATGTACCCATGAGTTCAAGCTCGGCTTTTCTGCCATCTGATAAAAGCGCTTCTGCAAGATGTTGGCTGGCTGCGCTGGGATCTCGCCAGGTTGCCTCACTGAGACTGGAGACGAGCTTTTGAAGACGTGCCAGAGACCAGATACGTATAACGCGATCCGAGCCGCCGCTGAGCAGAACGGGATGCGTTGCAGATGGCACTACGAGCAGAGCCTTGATGAAATCGGAAGCTGCGTCTGGGTGATTCAACAGGGGCGTGTTCATTCTCAGAGGCAAGGGTCGACCTTCTGCCGATGCGTCGTAAATTGGCCAAGCACGAATCGATCGATCCCACCCTGCTGAGAACAAGATCCTTCGCCGCGCCGCTCCAACGCCCGAAACCGCCTCAGCAGATGTAGGTACCTCCAAAATGGCAAGAGCGGTGACTGGAGCCGTATGACCACGGAAAAGCTGGACAGCCAAACCGCTCTCGAGATCGATTCTCCGAAGCAACGCTCCAGATTCCGCCGTGAATAGGTGCGCATTGCCAGCGTCTGGTGTCGGGTCCAGGAGTGCGCTGAGGATGCGAGTCTTGCCGCCGTCGAAAGCGGCACCGACGTTCTCGTCTTTGCCCGCGAGCGACACGAAGGGCTCATCAGCACCGTTCTCCTTGAAGGCAGCCGTGCCATAGTCGTCGCCATTGATGGTACCGGGTTCAGCACTCAGCGCAACGCCGCTTACGGAAGCGGAACCTGCCTTCTTGGCTCCCGTCCCATCGTTGCCGCCCAGCCAGATGGGTCGTCCGTAGCGAACGCCTTGAGCGGTCCGCTTCGCTTTTGTTGCGCGCGCCTTGCCCTGCGCCAGGGACGCTTCCGTCTGGAAAAGATTGCGCGCGTCACTCGACTGCATGCTTCCTTCGATGCTGGCCGTTCGTCACCCGCCAATCCCCAGCAGCAGGATCGCCTTCAGCATCATCACCACCTTGAAAGAAAGCTCCGAGGAGGTGATGAGAAGAAAGCTCGCGAAGGTTCGATGCACAGACGTGGTTCCGGAGCATGAACAGCATTGGAAGCCATCCTCAAGCTTCTGTTCTCTGACCACCATCTGTCCCAGGATTTGCTTAGAAGTGTATAAACCATGTCCGAAGCAACACGCAACCCCGTCGTATGTGAGTTCAGATCAGCACCGCTATCTTCAACCCCGTTCAATTTCACTCATCGGCAAGGCCAGCTCGCCCCTTTGGAATCCCCTGAACAGACTTCGACATCGAGTTCGACGGCACTCCTGCCCCGCGCCCAGGTGCAGGAAGGATTCTCTTGGAACTCTATGCCGACAAGGTCCCCAAGACTGCGGAAAATTTCCGCGCACTCTGCACTGGCGAGAAGGGCATGGCTAAGGCTGGGGTCCCTCTCCATTTCAAAGGAAGCAGCTTTCATCGGTGAGCGGAAGAATTCGAGATAGACTGAGCGATATAGATCTCACTGAACACGCATATGCTTTGTATTTGCTTCAGTGTGATCAAGCGCTTCATGCTACAGGGTGGTGATTTCACCGTGAGTCTACATCGAAGCAATGCTATCTCCGAGCCCTTTCTGACAGTTTTCATGGCAATGTCCGCAGAATGGCGACGGAACCGGAGGCGAGTCGATCTACGGCGAGAAATTTGATGATGAGGATCTCACTGGAAAGCACGACAAGCCGTGAGTGCTGCGCGTTCGGAGAGCTTGACCTTTCATCTGGCTCTACTGCTGATCCAGTTCGCATCACTTTCCAGATTCCTCTTGTCTATGGCCAACGCGGGACCCGGCACCAACGGATCACAGGTGTGTTTTGCCAGAGTCTGTTCGACAAGTACGACCGCTCACCCGATATATCTTCTTTCCAGTTCTTCATCACGACGGTCCCAACCCCACATCTGGACGGCAAGCACGTAGTGTTTGGCAAAGTCTTGAAAGGCAAGAGCGTCGTGCGACGGATCGAAGCAATCGAGACCGGACCTTCCGACCGACCAAAAGTGAACGTGACCATCGCAGATTGCGGCGAGATCAAAGAGGTAGGCAGTTCAAATACCACAGTACCTATGCCACACCATTTGGAGAATGCTGAGTTGTGATGTAATCTTCGCAGGGCGAATCAGACGGCATCGAGGCAGAAACCTCCGGTGACAAGTACGAGGACTTCCCGGAGGACTACACAGAAGAAGGCGATTTGGAAGACAAGGTACGCGCGCGACAGTACTATGCACACGGTAAAGAGAGCTATGACTAACTGACAGAAGCTCTTCTATTAGCCTGAAATCGCTCTTCGGGTTGCGACGGAGCTGAGGACATTGGGAAATACAGCATTCGCAAAGCAGGATCTTCTCTTTGCCCTCGAGAGTGAGAACATAACGCTGTTTTGAATGTGCCTTATATCGTTTGCTGACGATACCCCTTGGTTCCGTACGTTACCCAGAATGGCAAAAAGCGCTGCGGTACCTCGATGTCCACCCCAGCATCGACCCCAGCGTTTCCGCCCAGCTCGCCAAGGATTACAACGCAGTTCGCACCGCTCTGCAACTCAACTCTGCCCTCTGCGCCCTCAAGTTGACACCAAAGCCCAAGGCAGTTTTCGCCATGAACGCCTGTGATGCCGTCATCGAGCGACTGGGCTCGCCCCGTGGGGCCGCACTTCAGACGGGAGCCGCGGAAGGCTGGGACAGCGATCCGCCGACAGCTTCGCCATCTGCTCCCTTTGCCGCAGAACTTGCCAAGGCGTACTACCGCCGCGCACTGGCTAAGATCCAATTGAAGCAAGACGACAGTGCCGATGAGGATCTCACGACTGCACTGAAGTATGCACCTGAAGATGCCGGCATCAAGAAGGAAAAGGCCGCTGTCCACGCCCGGAGCGAGAAGAAGAAGGCAGCGCAGCGGAAGGCATACTCGAAGATGTTCAGTTCCTGAAATTCATTCCTGCAACTGGATCCGAATCCCGGGCGACTTCTGCCAGCTCCAGGTCGTAACTTTCCCTGATACGCCAACTTTAAAAGTCTGATCTTGCAAGCAATCAATCGAACCGAGTCAACATTCGAATTGCTTCCTAGTAGGGTCCACTGACTCTTCTGCGAGGCTCTGAACGAAAAGGATAATCTGGATGGGTATTCGTGTATTGAAGGCGAGACGATTTGGAGCATGAGAAAGGTAAAAAATGGAGATGTGGTACAACAGGGACGGAAAAGTGACGAAGATAGCCCTCTCTGATTCTGAATGATGTGATGCTCCGTGCATCATTTGCCTTTGCCTGGGAATGAGCTGCTCTTGCTCGTCTTCTTCCTCATGGGAGGAGCCATGAAACCCGCGCCTTGCAACTCTGCCAAAACGGCGTTCACCTTCGCCACCTCCTCCTTCCGCACTGGGCGCGATCGTTCCGATGCCGCTCCACTACCGCCCTTCTTGCCCCGACTTGACCCACTGCGGATGCTACTGGTAGCACCATATTCGGAATGGCCCCAGTGGCTCCTCGATCCGCTCTGCGCTGTCGGACGGTCCGGCGAAGGTGAGGAGAGCTGGCTACTGCTCGAGCTCTTCGTGCCGTGGGTCGACGAAGACGGCCCACTCTTCAGTGAATATCTGGACTCGCCGTGAGACGTGGCTGACGGAGCCCGCAGAGAGAGTTGCGAGTCCGATGAGGGAATCCGTTCCCGTTTCGACGAGACCGAACTAGGCGCAGAGTGCATGCTCTCCACGTCGGGTAACTTCATTGTACGTTTCAGGGGCGACGAGCTTGGCGACAAGGTTGCAGATCCGAGCTGGTGCGGTCGAGCCACCTTCGAAGAAGAAGGAGCACTCGAATTGTGGCTGCTGCCGCTTCCGCCCCCCTGGGATGAGGCCACGCTTGTGCGTCGGATCAGCGAACTGAACATCGAGCCTGATCCGTCCCCTACACCGAGGTGCTGATTTGAATGAGAAGCCGCACTCCCTACAGGGGACTGTGCTCTTTCCGAAGGCAAAGATTGCCCATCCTCCACAACGCGGCCCTTCTTGATACCAAACGAGTCAAAGATCGTTGTCCGAAGCTTGCCGATCCGCATTGAGTTCGGAGCTGAGCGTCGAGGATCGCCAAGTTCCGCCATCGCACCCTGACCGCTGCTCAGCCCATTAACATGCTGATGCGGAACAAGGCCATCCGTAGCCGACGAAGACCGTGTCATCGCCGACGTCGAACTAGCGAGGGGTAGCGTACCGCTTCGTGTCAATCCTTCAATTGCAGTCGGTGCCGTGGACGAATGGGCTGTCGAGAAGGCACCAGCAACCCGACCCAAGGTACCAGTAGGGCGCAAACTGAAAGTACCACTGCCGCTTGCATCATCAGGCGAGCGAGTCCGAGTCAGTGTATCAGCAGTCGACGGCCGACGAGGCGTACTTGTGATGGTTGAAACAGGGCTGCCGGCTGTGGCCCTCATCGGCGTAATGGGCGGCGTGGGTGCATGGACGAAAGCAACCGAGTGGACTGATTGATTGTCAGCATCGTGCCGAGCCGCATTCACCATCCCAAAAGGATGACGCGCCCCACCTCCAGAGAGTAGGCCCGTATGCACACCATCGATAAAGGCATTGCTGCTGGGACCAGCTTGAAAGTTGCGGTTGGACATCGAGCCTTGAAAAGCAGACTGTGCTTCTGACGTGGCCATCTTGGCCTGCGCGCGTGCTTGCAGGCCAGCGTATGGACTTCGATTTGTCGAGTCAAAACTAGGACCTGTCGTAAGTCGAAGCTCCGACGACCGCATGATGGCCTCGGATGGTAGTAGGAGTGGTTGAAGCGGCGGGCTGCTCTTAGGAGTCTGATCTGGAGTCAGGGAGGCGGATCGTCGCAACCTCTTCGTCTCGTCCTCTTCCTGCATCTCCTCAACCTCGGATCCTGTCGCAGATTGAGAAGGAGAGGGAATCCGTTTTCTCCCAACGTCGATTACACTCTCCATCAAGCTCTCGTTGATGCTGAGGATGCTGCTGTCGGCTGAGTTGAAACGTTTGTGAGCACCGCGCACAGGAACAGGAACAAAGCGCTGCTCGTCACTGTCCTCAGAGGAGTCGTCGTCCGCCCAGCTCATAGTCCCTGCCGTCGGCACAATTGATCGACCAGGTCGAGAACCCGTCAGACTCTCGTCCAGCCAGGAGCCGAGCAAGACGGTGTTGTTTTGCGTATTCGGCACTCCGGCATCCTGGAACTGCGAGGGTAGCCCCATGGTCAAACCGAGACTGCCTCCTTCAACCTCGCCGCTTTGGTCATCATTATCGCCAGTACGAACTGCGACCGGTTCCCCAAACTCTTGACGAACCAAACCCGCTCCAGCCGCGCGCAAGTTCTCCAAGCTCGCCAGCCGAGTGGGAGGCGTAGCAACAAAGAGTGAGTTGCGACGCCTGAATGTGGCCTTATCTTTGCGTCGAGACTCAGATGGGATCGAGCTTCCTTGACTGAACGAGCGTTGCATAAGCGTAGCCTGATTATCAGTGCTGGATGCATTCGTGCTCGTACTGTCACCGCGAGGTCGCAAGTCGAAGAGGGCTTGTGTGATGATGTCGCTGGCCGCAGTCGAGATAGAGTCGCGAGATCCTCGGTTCAGCATCGGTGTGCACTCAACGTCGGTCTCCACAGCTTCGGGTACGTCCAGTAGCGCACCGCCCACCAACTTTGCTGTGAAAGGCTCTGATGGAATGATCGGCGTCGAATCTGGGGTCTCGAAGCGAGATGAAGACCTCACGGCCTCCCAATGGTCGTTCGCTGCTGCCAGTTTCTGGATTTGATCTTCCGACGAGCTTGGCGTGAAGAATGCGGTCTGGAATTGTTCCAGCCCGTGCTCCATCTGGCTGAGCTCGTCTGCGAGCATTTCCTCGTCGGACGATTCGCAGGCGACCTCCTTGTCCAAGTTTGGAGAGGCGAAACGAGTCTTCACCATCGTGGTTTGCGTGGGTGGCATTGGGAGAGGCTGATCGGGCGCGGGCAGACTAGGCAGACTGCGAAGGATTGATCTGGGAGTGTTGATAGGTGTGCTAGAAGCACTGATAGTCGTGCTGGGCAAGTGTGAGGGGCGATTCCCTGTTGGCGAGTTGTGACTGTCATGTCCAATACTGGCAGGCGAGTAGTCCGAGGCCATTAGAGTGTTTCGCAATCGAGACGGCGAATGCTCGGGCAAAGGAGGTAGTGGAATGCTGGGAGGCTTTGTGGGCGAAGCGGCAACTTGTACTCGTCTACGAGGGGGCAAAGACGAAGGCACAGACACGGCGTCGAGCTCAGCATCTTGCGATTGCGTCGTCACTGGCTCAGCGGGTTGCTGGGGCGGCGCTGGACTGCTCAAGCTGGAACTTCGACTTCGAACTTCTCTCCTTTTAGCAACTGCATCGGCCAGTGTCTTGCTCCGCTTTGTAAGAGACGAGACGAGGTGACGAGTCGTAGGATCGGAGTGTCTCAAGGTCCCTTGCGACGAAGACAAGCTCGCTAGCTCATCCGCCTCTTGAACCAGGTCGAGGGTGGTGGAGTGAGAGATAGTGCTGGCGCGGAGTCTTCGTTGTGGCATGCTGATGCTTAGTGACTGCGACGTTTCTTGTACGCTCCCCCCTCGCCGGTGTTGCTTCAAGGCGATAGCATCCTCTCCTTTTTGCTCTTCCGCCCCTTTTAATACCGCCGTACTGCCCTCCTCCGTGGAACACAGTTCCAATGCTTCATGACAGATTTGCGATCCATGCACGTCGTCCGAACTTGAGGCAATCACGGCACCGTTCGGGAGAGTTGCCACGGGCATCTCTAAATGAGGAGAAGTTTTGCGGGTTCCTTGCAGAAAACGGACCTGCTGTCGGGGCTGAGGCAAAGCAGAAGTGGCTGAGTCGGGAGGGGAGGGGGAATGGGGTCCTTTCGACCAAAGAATACGGGTTGGAGGCCTGCGAAAAGAGACAGGGCAAAAAGTCTGGCCGAAGAGGATGAGGCTGTTAGCCCTCGCGATCAAAGATATGGCGAGGCATGTATAAAGCCATCTGCTGTACAGTTATTCACTCACCTCGTCGCTAATCCTGGATCGCAAATGTAGGCGATGAGGGATGCTGAGGAGAACAGTTCTTCAGAAGGCAGATCTGCAATTGCGTGAGTGGGGGGCGATGGCTGCGATAGCAGGGCGAGGATCACCGTTGCCCTCCTTTATACTGCTTTTCCTTTCCGCCGCCCGGTCTTGACCATTGTCCCCACTCCTGACCGCCTGACGCCAGCTGTGGCTCGTGAACGTGAACGCCCAAACTTAACAAACGAAGAACTCCTGCTGCAGGCTTACTTCGCTTCGTCCTTAGGCCCTAGACCTCATCCTATTATTTGCTCTGAGTTTCCCACAAGCCAAAGTTTGTGGAAAACGGACTGCTGGAGATGGCCAGCATCGGTCATGGCATGGGTGCTGTAAAGGCGACAAAAGCAGAAGAGAAGGAAGGTAATAATAATGCACTATTGCATCTCTTGCAGGAGGTTCCGAACCACTTATAACCTTTAGCGTTTATGTATTCAACCCTTACCCAGCGCTTAGATCTTAGACCTTAACTATCATGCAACTTAACTACATAGTACTTCCGTTTATACTATGTACTAAGCACTGAGCTGTTATCTGATAGGAAGCAAGTATAGTAAGTTAGTCGAGTATGTAACATGTAACTCGGTGTATAAAAGCCCCACATATGCATGCAAGCGTTTGGGCCAAGACGACGACAGGGACCAGGTCTTCGGACCGTTGGGATACTGTAGACATGGGGTTATAATGTGGGCTGCTGAGTGCTGTCGCGCTGGCGGATCTGTCCGCTGTCGCAATTTCCAGACTCCAGATCCAGAGAGACGCTGTGAGCGCTGCCGCTGAGCCCCGCTCCTACAACCTGATTTGTTTGTTCAGCCCGGTGCGGCTCACTACGGCTGCGGCAGCGGTGGCATTTGAGGCGTTCGTTGAGACAAGTATGAGTAGGAAAGGCCTCCGGCGCGGTGGTACAGTTGATGGAAATCAGGTATCAGGGTCTCTTAATTAG
>RDSH01000215.1:0-33979 GCA_009428295.1 Tilletia walkeri
CTCAAGCGGCGGGCCTGAGGCCTGAGACGCGACGAAAATAGATAGCGCAATTGCCCCGCGACAAACATGCTGCCTAGAACCTTGGGGGGTTTGAATAACTAAATATACCCAATAGGTCAATACTCAATACTAAGGTTGAGCACGGAGTAAGCCCCGGAGTGGCTTTCCCGGAGCTCCGTGATTATCCGGGAACGCACTCCGGCGGAGCCCGGAGTGCGGAGTGGGATTTTAAGAATTTGCTCCGGGAGATGCAGGACAGCCGGAGTACGGAGTGAGACTCCAAAATGTGTGCGGAGTACGGAGCCAAGTTATCTTCTTCGTCTATTTTTGGACGGAGTGCGGAGTGGGATTTTAAAAACAGGTTCTACTTGACCGGAGTACGGAGCTCAAAAACTTCATTTCAAACTCTATTTTCCCGGATACTCCGCCGGAGCTCCGAAGCGCTCCGGCTAATTTCTTCTCATTTACAGAAATTTCTTCTGTTATTCGTCTGTTTTTCCCGTGTTTTCGAATGGGAAAATGGCCCATGCATGCTCAACACCTCAACATAGTAGAATAAGCACCACTACTACCTCCATGGATGACTCAAACTTCATATATAATGACCATCCTGACCCAGCCGGAGCTGAGCGGAGCTCCCCCGAAACTCCGTACTCCGCTTGTGCGGAGTGCGGAGCCAGATCTTCGGCACTCAAGAAAATTCACCGGAGTACGGAGTGCAATTTCAGAAAGGCTGAGATGTTTCCCGGAGTACGGAGGGACATTTTCAAAAGCGGTAAAACTTACTCGGAGCGCGGAGTGTGAATTCGACCGGTAAATTTCCAGCGGAGCGCGCCGGAGTAGGGGTCCCGGAGTACGGAGCACTCCGGGGAGCTCCGTGCTCAACCTTAGCACTACATTTACTAACAGTAACTGTTACAGTGACTTAAAGTGAGATAAAAGGCCCGTGCGCGACGAAAAGTGATTAAGTTAAACTTACTTAAATGTAACTGTACTGTGCTGTGGGCTCTGGGCCTCTGGCGGTAAGTTATAACTGTAACTGTACTGTACTTTATACCAGAAATGGGAAACTGTAAGCAGTGAATAGTGATCACCACAGGTAATATATTACTTAATCCGAGCTTCAGGTCATATGATATGACTCCTAATTTTGGTCAACCCTAAATCCAGGCCATATGATACTACCCAATTAGGAGTCATACACTCATACAAGATACGAGGTAACCGACAAAAGTATCCGGACACCACAAAAAAATCAAAAAATGAAGCATCTCCATCTGTACCCTCTCCATCACCTCTTAATCAAAAGCTATGCCAACTACACCTACGCGCCCAAAAAGCCCATGAAAGGGTCCTCAGATCACTCCCACGCGACGCGGCAGCGTCATCGCCCTCAGTGAAACCGGATTCAGCGTCCGTCGGATTGCGAAACAAATTGGCATCGCGAAATCTACCGTCCAAGACATCATTAAATTGCACAAGCAAACAGGCTCGAAATATCCCCGCCCTCGCCCTGGTAGACCCCGGAAGTTGACCTCTAGGGTAGTACGAGCAGTGGCCCGGGCCGCGCGCAGGGCTCGACGCACGATTTTAACTACTTTGGCCGCCTTGTTTTCGATGAGTACTGCTTCGGTACGGCGCGCTCTCCATCGCCTCGGATATCGCCGCCGCCTGGCCCGCCGAAAGCCGTTCCTGACGCGTCGAGGGCGGTTTGAGCGCTTGCTATGGGTTGGCCGAAACGCCCAGACGGACTGGCGCAAAATTATATTCACGGACGACTGACGAGTGCAGTTTTCAGATTGGCCAGACGGAAGGTCGTGTCTGGATTACCCGTCGGCCCAAAGAGGAATATCTGCCCGAATGTCTCAAGCCGAAGATCCGTCGCGGACCCGGATCACTTATGATATGGGGTGCCATTGCTTACGGGAAGAAGTGGCCGCTGTTCAGGTTCCCGTTGGCGGGTAGCACTGTAGCAGGGTGGAGAACGGGAACAGAATCAGGCCCGAAACCATCACTGGACAAAAGTACGCCAACTGGATTATCCGAGATCGTCTGGGCGGCTACAGCGACGAGCTAGTGGTAGACCGGGGTCCAGTAGTGCGCACGGTAGAAGTGGTGTCCGGATACTTTTGTCGGTTACCTCGTACATGATTATTCCGGTAATATTTGAAGTAATATTACGTAATTTTCAAAGCTCGTAACTCGTTCCATGTTCGGGGCCTTGTTGAAAGCAAAAAGCGGAGCGTTTGAGATAATGGAGTGGGCCGGGAAATCAATGCTGAGGGAATGCGGGAAGGCCGAGTATTCTGTAATCAAAATCGAGCGTCGAAATCACCACGCCGTCTCAGGCTTCGCCAAAAATTTGAGTTCATGTCATACGTGGAATGTCATGATATGACTCCAAAATCATAATGTAGCACCCAAAAGTCGTAATGTAGTACGGACTACGGAGTACCACGGAGGTCGGAACAATGCAAATTACAAATTCTGAAATTCTGCGAAAACTACTAGTTCAGGTCATAAAGTCATGTATTACCTCATTCTACCAAACTGATACCATATGATATTTCTTTTTGAGAGCCGAAATATCCCAATATTCCCAATAATACTACTTATGACTTTTTCGGTAATATTCTGGTCATATGACGGATGACCTGTAGGCTGTAGGATGACCAAATGACCGATGAACTAAGTCATACAAAATGTGGTGACCACTGACTGTAAGTAGCTGTCCGAGCCTTGCCCGTATCCCGCGCACGATACTGAGATTTTTTGAACAGAGGAGATCGCAAGATAAGCCCTATGGCCTTATTGACCAAGAGGGAAAGGTCAATATTGAGAGAAAAAGGAACTTTGTAAGGAATTGTTTCGAATGAGATTTCGGCCGAGAAAAAAACCGGCTCTATTACCATTTACCCCACACTAAAAGTCTGGGGGATACTAAAATTCTAGGGAAAACCTGGGAAAAAGACCTGAATCTTAACCGCCCCTGGTGCATTTTTGTGCGTCCGGGGTGGATCGGCAATGCAATGCTCGGGGAGTTGGACAGGCGGCGTTTCCGGCGTTGACATGCATCGTCGATCCTGAACCGAAATCAAAACAAAGTGTCTCCGCTGCTTGTCGTTGTGACGCAGCCGGTCGCTCTCATCGCGCTCATGATGGTTGGCTGATTGAGTGTGGCCTGGCTCACACTCTTGTATATTACTGTACATCTTCAACTCCCCAACATTTTCCTTCCCTTCTTCCGTGTCTGTCCTTGTTTGCTTGCGAATTCTGCCCCTCCGACAACTTCGAAACCAGCAGTAGGACAAGATGCTCGCCTCCCTCGGCAGTACCGCTCTCACTGTGCTTGTCACACTCGCGCTCGCCCTGACACCTTCGCCCGCCGAAGCCGTCCCCGCAGAGATCCTTCGTGTCCGCTCCTCTCCAACAGGGACCTACGCACCCGGCCTCGTCAATTGCCCACCTACATCTGCGGACCGAACGAATGGTTTGATCCGCAATGCGTCCAACTATGCGCTCTCCAATTCCGAGGCAGACTACATCTCCAAACATCGATCGCTGCGCGCCTCCGACTGGGCTAGCTACCTCCGTCGCGTAGGACTGGATACAAATGCGTTCCCCGGTGGAGCAGACAACTTCACCAAGACGGTGAGTCCATGGCCTATTGATTGCTACATTGAATATTCTAAATACTGATTGAGTTGTGCAGATATCCAATTTGCCGCGCGCTGCCATTGCTTTGTCGGGCGGTGGACAAAGAGCCCAACTGGTCGGCGGTGGGATGGTCCAGGCATTTGACGGAAGGAATGCAACAGCCAACCAGCGCGGAACCGGTGGCATCTTGCAGCTCGTCGATTACATTGCTGGTTTGTCTGGAGGCTCTTGGACGACCGGCTCGCTCGCCATCAACGACTGGCAGTCAATCCAATCCTTGCACGACAACGTCTGGAATCTGCAAGAGAACCTCGTCATCCCCAACAGCAACACACTCTCCTTCTACACAGACCTTGTGAGTTTATGGCCTCGTGGTTGCTTCATTGAAGTATTCTGAGTATTGACTCACTTGGGCACTTTCTGCAGGTAGGCGACGTCGAGGACAAGGCTGACGTTGTCGGCCGTGACTACACAGCCATCGCCGACTATTGGGGCCGAGCGCTTTCTTATCACCTGGTCAACTCCACTTGGCCCAATCAGGGTGAAGCTACGACGTGGTCTGATATTCGTAACACCTCGTCCTTCAAGAACTACTCGGCTCCCTTTCCCATCGTCATCGCCGATGAGCGCAGTCCTGGTGCGATCTTGATCTCCCTGAACTCGTACGTCCCTTCATGACCGTTCAAGCGCACGTCCGTCACGAAGAAGCTCACTTTCTCTCGTCAATAGATCCATTTGGGAGTTCACCCCGTATGAATTCGGAAATTGGATCCCTAGCGGGCCTGCGTTCATGCCTATTGACAGCTTCGGCACTAAGTTGAGCAACGGTGTTTCGCAGGAAAAGGACGGTCTGTGCTACGCCGGATACGACAACTTGTATGTGCTATTGTGTCTGCGTTCTTCCGAGTACGACATTGCATCTAAAATCACTGACCTTTGATTCTGTTTTTGCAGTGGTTACACTGTCGGCACCTCTTCGGCGCTGTTCACCGGCCTTTTCACGAGTCTGGTGAGCACCAGCATGCGTCTATGAGCCAGCCTGCTCGTTTTAATCTATCTTTCTCCATCGTCCTCCTTGCCGATAGATCCGGTCAAATGGCTCGTCTTTTATCAAGGGTAAGTCCAACAAAGATGACTCGCAGCCCAGCTTTGCCACTAAGACTAATTGTTTTCCTGCCCCAACTCCTGTAGATGCTCTTCTTCTCATCACGGGCACCATAGCTGCATTCGGTAACGATGTCGCTCAAATTGCGAACCCTCTCTTCCAGTACGGCTCGAGCAACAACACTCGCGCCGAACGCTTGACCCTTGTGGTGAGTTTGGGGACTCAAAAGACCTTCACTCACTTGGTGACTATTTTGTTGACTTTTAATGAGCAACAGGACGGAGGTCTTGATTTGCAGAACGTCCCGCTCTGGCCGGTGCTCCAACCGGCTCGGCAGCTTGATGTTGTCATCGCCGTGGACTCAAGTGCTGACGTGACCAATTGGCCCAACGGGACCGCACCCGATGCGACAGCGACTCGCGGTCGCAACTCTTTCTTCTCCAGCGTAGCAGTTCCCAACTTCCCTTCGCCCAACACCTTCGTCAACCGGGGACTGAACACACGTCCGACGTTCTTCGCATGCAACGCCTCCGATGCGTTGAACGCTCGAACATCTGCGAACGGCACATCGTCACCCTTAGTCGTCTACCTGCCGAATTACCCCTACATCGCCCTCGGCAACACCTCGACTTACCAACTCGCCTACAACAACTCCCAATCCCAGAGCGTGATCGACAACGCCTTCGCCGCCGCAACCTTGAACGGAGCCGAACCGGACTGGCCCCAATGTCTCGCCTGTGCCATGCTCGAGCGAAGCTGGACTCGGACAGGCATCCAGCGGCCGCAGAACTGCACGGCGTGTATGGACAAGTACTGCTGGGACGGGACGAAGAACGAGACGACGCCGGTGGGATACGCTCCCCCTATCGGCCTTCCTGAGTTCGTCAGCTCCGGGGGCAAGGTTCAGGGTCCTCCACCTTTTACTGGTGGAGATGGAACGAACAGCGGGCCTGATTCGGCCAATGCTGAAAGCGTGGCTGGCGGAAACGGCGGTGGGAACTCTGGGAACACGGGCGCGGGTGTGGAACGAGTGGGTCTTGGAAGTGCGCTGGTTCTGAGCACCTTTGTGGTCTTTGCTGGGCTTGCAGTCCTCTTCTGAGTGGCCCCTTACTCTCCTTTTTTTTACTTTGCTTGTGTTGCTGCAACCAATGCTCTTTCTCTTATTTCTCTTGTATGGACACATCGACGAACAATCAGTAATCAGATGCTTCTCCTCATCTCTCTTTCTACCGAACGATGTTTGTCGAGACCGGGATGCGTTCATGGAGGGACAGGTCGAAGAGACAACATAGACCAAGATAGAAGGGGGCTAAGATTTCCAAAGGGCTGCCATGTGACTTTGCCGGCCTGTCGGAAAGTAGAAACGAGGAACGGCCCTGGCTTGGGGAGCTGACAGAAGAGAAGGAAAAGGGAGACGGGCAACGGTCGCGGGTACAAAGTAGAAGCCGATTTACGAGGTTTGATGGAACGAGTCGGGGTTGGGGGCGTGTTGAGGGAAATGCCAGTCGGAGGGCCCGCTCCGGCGGTAACAAAACGGAGGAAGAGCAAGGGAGGCTTGGCGTCCTTTTGTGTCCTCTCTTCAGGCTGGTTAATGTCTTTTGATGTACCTTCCTCAGAGGAAGTACTGTAAGGTGCAAGACAAAGTGGTTAGCATACTTGACTCTTGCGCAGGAATATGCTCCTTGTCGAACAACAGATCTACTTACGTCGGGTACCCTCCGCGAGACGAGCGGCTCGCCCGCCCTTGGTGCTGGGTCGAATTGCAAGCTGCGTTAGGAGCAACGATGGAGCTGTCAGTATCGAATCTATATGCACGTCGACAGGGCCTGAACTCACAAGGTGTACTTGAGGTTCTCGTCGATCTCCATGATCGCTGCCTGGTTACCACATCGGTAGCAGTAATTTGGTGCTGAGAAGATGGTGACCACATTGCGCTCTTGCGACCAGTTGAATCCGTCCATGACCAGCTGGAATGTTGGAACAGAGAATTGATCAGCATACATGTGCACATGCTCGTATCGAAGGGCGGATAGTCCATGACTGTACTCACCTGATGCGCCCGTGCCACCAGCGTCAACCCGTTGTGCCTGTTGAACTCTTCACTGATATCCTGTCCAAAGGTGTAACCCGCACCACGCGGACTGATGCCCCATCCACACCGGTCGTCTGGGTCAGACCAGAGCAAGTCGCACATGGGACCTTCGTGGGGAACCTCTTGGATGCGATCGATGGCCCGGATGTGGTCGAGGGTATCGATGGAGGGTGAGAGACCACCGTGTAGGCAGAAGATCTAGAAGAGGACATGACCGCGCAGATCGCGTCGCGTCAGCATGAGAATGCATCTCCAAAGATAGCATACGAGCACACATACCTGGTCATCGATGAGTGCGGTCAAAGGCAAGTAATCGAAGAGGTCTGTGAAGTACTTCCACACACTCGCGTTTCCGTACTTGCGGAGACACTCGTCGTAGAAACCGTAGACCTGGGTGATCTGTCTGGACTCGTGGTTGCCGCGGAGGATGGTGACGCGATCGCGATATCGGACCTTGAGAGCTACGAGAAGGGTGACTGTCTCGACGGAGTAGTATCCTCTGTCAACGTAGTCACCCATGAAGAGGTAGTTGGTGTCTGGGGAGTTACCGCCGATGCGGAAGAGTTCGGAGAGATCGTGCTGAACAGAACGAAGGATGATATTATGAGCTACTTGCTCGGCGCGCGGCGTTCAAGCAAAAAGAGAGGGAAGGATTGAAGATACGTACGAATTGGCCGTGAATATCACCGCAGACGGTGACGGGGCAGCGGACGGGCTGGACGTTGGACTCGTCGAGCAGGATTTCTCTTGCCTTCTCGCAGAGCTTCTTGACAGATGCCTCTGGGAGTTGCTTGCAGTCGCTCAGGGTGGCGATCCACTGGTCTTGTTCGGTGACGTCTGCCATGACTGCTGGATGTATGCGGTGTTCTTGTTTCTAGGGAGATGCGGAGGCAGGGGGGTATCGCTGGGACGGCCGGAATGCACTTGGATGGAGCTTTGCTCGCGTTACTGTCGCAGATGCGGGTGTGGATGATATATAAGCTGGATCCCCTGTGTGAAGAGAAGGGTGCGAAGGTCAGTAGTGGGTACGAGTGTATGCGCGAAGAATCTGTGCGAGGGGAGTGGGTAACGCATTTACTCCCGACCACAGCACCAGCAGCCGAGCGAAGGAGAGCAGAAGCGGGACGCGTGAAGAGAGGGGGGGTTAATACTGACCTTGGCTGATCTGCTTCTTCTTCTTCTTCACTACTTGGATGAGGGCGTGCGTTGGAGAACTGTGCTTGCCGGAAGGTGGTGTTGGTGGTGGTGGAGTGGAAGCAAGTGAGTTCCCCCCTTCGAAGCGCTTTCATATTGTCCACATAGACCGCGTCAGTCAGTCAGTCACAACATCACACACACGGAGACACACGTAGCACTGCTCAAGGTCACACAGTCTCCGAATCCAGAAGAAGCTTCTCTCCGACCAAGACGCGCGCTGTTGCTGCCTTTTGCTGCGTGTACCACGATCCTCTCCTATGCTCTTCTGTCCTGGCTCGACCCCGTCATCCCCTCCTTGCGTGACCCCATAGACCACAAGCAGACCTCAGTCTCGAACGTCCTAGAAGCTGGTAGAAACGCCTCGCTTCACTAGAAAAAGAGTCTCACTATGGTCACATGGGGCGTCTCAACCGGCTCTGGTGGGCGACCTTCCTACCACCTTCGACCTGGGAGCAAGCCGCCCTCGCATTCATCCGACACCCAAAGCATCGAAAGAGTCAAAGATGGCAGCCGCACGCTCACTCGTCGCAGCAGCAGCAGCTTCAGCACGGCGCACCCCTCTCGCCGTATTGCCCACATTCCACCAGAGAGCATTCACCACATCCCGCGCATCACTCGCAGAACCCACCTCAACCTCCGCATCATCAACATCGTCCACCAGCTCCAGCAACGGCATCAACAAGGACCCCCAGCTCGGAGACTACCCGGACTTGCCCCTCGTCAGTCTCCAACACCGTCGATGGAGTCCCAACTGGTGGGACCCGCAGGAGAAGCGCAACTTTGGCGAGACGGTGCGTACCAAGTCACCTCCAATCTCTGATCTGAACTAACATCGTGCTGATCTCTCTCCTGTCCGGGCGCTCTCATGGGCATTGTTCCTTCGTCCAACAGCTCCACGAGCAACATGACGCTATGTCCGTCTGGGCTCCCGACGCACACGCCCTTCCAGCCTCGACCGCTCTGTTCCAATTCGCCCTCGCTGGTCTCGCCATGACTGCGTTCGCTGGTATGGTGTACCTGACCAAGTTCGAGCGACCTGCCGTTCCCAGGGTATGTTTGTCATCTTCGACCCTGAAGCATAGTGGTATTCGAGTCTGACAATTATCTCTCTCTTTCGATCCTTCTCACTTCGCGCCAGACATACCCTCGCGATGGATTGAGGGCAGAGATGGGCGGGACAGAACTCGCTGTAAGTGATGTGGCCTTTTTTCCTCCACCTCATCCTTTGCTATGCTGATCTTTTGCTCTTCTGTCCACAGGCTCTTTCCGACGCTGAGACAGAAGAAGGCGGTGAAGAGGAGGACGCCGAGGACAGCGAATGAGAGTCGCAACTGGACGAAGGTGTGCGGTCCTTGTCACTTTCCATCCTTTGTGGACTTCCAATCGCAACACACATACAATCTCTTTCCTTGAGCTTCCACCAGGTCGACATGCAAAGTGTAGGAGTGGATATATGCCGTTGATTGATATTCATTGCTTTGAAGATGGATTATTGCTGAAGCACAGGTGACAAAACAATACATGAGAGGGCCGCCAGTGTTGATATCGACATCAAACATCGAGTGCATCATCGAGGTTCATTCGCCTAGCCTCTGCTATACTCAATCCACTTCCCCGTCCCCTTCCTCTCCCACGTCCCCTCCCACGGCCGCGCCCCGCCCCTCGAGATGACTTGGACCCAGCACCGCGCGTCGAAATCTTAGCCTTGCTCAGCTGTTTCTTCTTCTGCTTCTGCCCGCTACCGCTCGCAGCCCCGTCCTCGCTTTCATCACTGCTCTCCGTAAACTGATCTGAGATGGCCGCCCCTCCCTCCTCCCCGCTACTCGTGAGATTATCCTCCTCCGGCCGCGTAGACTGTGCTCGTGCCTTCTGTGTGCCTCGACCCCGGCCTCTCCCTCGACCTCGCCCGCGCCCACGAGCCCGTCCACGGCTGGCCCCACGTGTGGACGATGAAACTTCCAGTCCCTCGTCCTCTTCCTCGTCCGCACTGCTCTCCGGTATCTCCAATGCATCTTGCACCGAGCTGCCCGCCCGGACGGCACCATCCTTCCCAGATCCACCGGCTTTCGCAACCCGCTTCGCCCTTCGGAAGCCCTCGATGACCTGCTGCAGCCGATTCGACTTCACCTGCGGTCTAGCCCTGCCCGCAAACAAGTCCGTCCCATTTGACGAGCCTACAAATCCACTCTGATCCAGAGTAGTCTGTCTCGACTTCGCGCGGCGGTTCTGCGCCTCGATGACGGGAAGCAGGTACTGGTCCGTCTTGGGGATACTCCATTTCAAGTATTCGCCCAGGAACATCCGCACACTGTCCAAGTCCGGCAAGCCCCATTGGAAAGGCTCGTCCGAGGTGTCCACTGCGGGTGTGTAATATGCGTCCAGTACAGCCGGATGAGGCCAGTCACGCGACAGATGGACTTTGTTCCTCAGCGAGCGTTTGATGCGCTTGATTTGTTTGGCGTCAGCACGTTCGGCCACTCCGGGAGGTAGCTCTGCAGAATCGTCACCCATCTGGACTTTCATCCACCAGTCCCGGAACTGAATCAGGCCGACCTGTCCATCGAAAGACGAGACTGCAGTCGAGGATCCTGCTGGTGCCGCCGCGCCGACTCCGTTAGCCCGCCGGCGCCTTGCAGCTGCTTCGACTTCTGCCAACTCCGCGGCCTTATCATCGAAGAAGGCCGCAAGCACTTCCATGGCCGTCACAGGTCCCACACCCGGTAAGCCATCGGTATAGTCACTCCCCAACAGGTACGCCAAACTGACTAGCTTCTGCCGACTGATGCCCATCTCCCGGTCCAGGTCAGAGAGCAGATAACACTCGACCATCTTGTTCTGATTGAACATATTCTTGAAGACTCGCGTACCGCCAAAAAGGAACACATCCGAATCGTCCGTGATGATCCCATCGACCAGCCCACGCTGGACGAGCTCGGCACATTGCGCCTCAGCTTCCATGGGCGCGGTGATGTATGGCAAACCAAACAGGCGCAGCATAAGCTGGATCTCGCGCACCATTTGGTTGGTAATCTCCTCCTGGGACTGACGAGTATGGGCATGTTGAGCTTTGGCGGCTGCGACCTCCGCCTCGAGTTCCTCCTGAACTTCGCGCAGACCGCGTTTCTTCGCCTTACCGAGGAAAGACGCGAACTCGTCCTGATCACCTTCAAGGCGGAGATCGTCAGCATCTTCAGCTTCGAATGCTTCGAGTTCGCCTCGCGTTGGTAGGATAAGTCCATCGGGCCCAACAAGGCGCTCGGTGCTGTCGTCGCCTTCGTCGGGCGAGTCCTCATCGTATTGGAGATTGCGGCCGCCGCGACGCTCATTATCCGAAAGGGCGTTCTCAGAATCGTCTTCGACGACCTCCTCCTCCTCCTCCTCCTCCTCCTCCCCGTCCACGGGCGTCACGGGGTAAGGCACGTCGACTTCTTTTTCGAGACTGTCTTCACCTTGAAGGGCGGGTGGCGCAGAGACGGGATCGTTTTCAATCGGAGATTCCGAAACAAGCGCGCTTCCGTCGGCTTCATGACTCGGCGCATCGTCGGAAAGGCCGATTTTGTCTGTGTTCCCGCCATGTGTGCTTGGCTCCAGCCCAGACACCCCATCCTCCGACGCATCGACGCTCATATGCCATTCTGACGGTGCATCAGGCGATCCTACGACGTCCGCTTCCTTGGTCAATCCGGTCTCGAGCTCGGACTCAATCGGACCCGATGCCATCTCGTCAGCAAAGTCATGAGCGTGAACAACAGGTTTCCTGACTGTGACGGGGGAATCCGCAGATTTCACGGCGTCCATCTCCTTATCGCTGGGAATCGGAGAAGGAAGTTCCGAGGTCGGACTTGTTGCGCCGAAGAAATCGTCAACGAATCCCTCTTCGCTCTGTGCTTGTAGTTCGGGCGTCTTCTCTGGTCTCTGTTGATCCGGGTCATTTCTTCTCTTTTCATGGAAGTCCACGCTAAGCGACTGGACAGATTCATCGTCCGAGTCTGGGAGACTGACAATGGCTGAAGAGGCAGAAGGCTGGACAGAGGGCTTCAAAGGGTGTTTTCGGGAGGAGGATGGCCCAGGCCGGCTTTCTTCAGATGTGCGCTTCGGAATGATGATCTTTTGAGGCTTGCGTGGACGTTCGACGGACGTCGGTTGCGCCTCCTCAAAGTCATCGTTCAGGAAGCCTTGAACGCGTCCACCGGGAAGGAGAGCTCCGATAGGATCGCCCTTGTCGTCGTAGATAATGTCATCAAGCGACTCTTGCTGATCCTCGGGATGAATTCCCGGGTCTTCGTTCGCAAGCCCCTGCAGAGCATATAAGTCTCCATACGCATCGGCTTCGAAATCTTGGACGCTCTCCATTGACGATGAGGCGATCGAAGCGGGTGTGGCGAGCAGGGCAGCATCATCTTCAGACATGCGTGTGCGGGCCGGAGGGGTCATTCGGGCATGGGAATCGAGGTCGACAACAGCTTCTTCCAGCTGAAGATGAGCTGCCTCGTCGTCCGAAATTGATACCACAGAAGACGGCTTCCGTCGCGATCTAGAAATCGAGGACGGCCCACTCCCTGCTTGTTTCCCCAGACCAGAAGAAGACCTGTCCGCCACCTTCCTCGCCAGTACACTCTCGGCATCCTCAAACCACTTCGTCGATTTCTCCTGCTCTTCAACCTCAATTGCGTCCTCCGCGCTTCGTCCGTCATTACGAACACCGAGCACCCAGCCTCCCTCAACGCCGTCGTTCCGGAGTAAGACGTACTCTTTACCTCTGGCGCCTTCGACCCTCCCTTTGCCCCCGCTGACTCCCTCGACCCGAATGTGCGCCCGCCCAATTTCATCGGTGACCTCGAACACGCGCTGAGTGAGCTGATTGCGCGTCTTCAGTGCTGTGACTTGGGCCCGACTAAAGTCGATGGCCGTCGGAGCCGACTTGAGCATCGCCTGCAGACGCTTGTAGCTCGTTCCGCGACTCTGCAATCTGGCGTCGCCAACGAGTTCGTACTGCATTTCGAAAGGAAGCGACTTGAATGCTTCAGAGGAGGTGTCCAAATCTTCTGGCGCAAGTTGAGCAAGGAGGACACGGAGCTCTTCGTCAGTGGCGAAGCGGATGTCGTTCCCCTCCGCCGCCTTGGTGGATCCGATCACTTCGAGCGGTTGCGCGAGCGGCGGCAGGTCATACTGGTCCTTGTGCCAGTCGACATTTTTCTTCCTCCGCTTTGTAGGAGATACATCGTGCTCCGACGAAGCATCTTCTTCTTCGTCCGCCTTTCGCTTTCGTTCCGCTTCGACGCGCTCGCGAATGGTGGCTGGTTTGGCTCCTTTGGCCGGAGTACTGCTGATTCGGCTGCCATTTGATCGCCTCACTGCGCCATCGTCTATATCGGAATCGTCTCCGTCATCAGCGTCGACGCCTTGACGACGTGCAACAGGGACGGGAGAATCTCCGCGTAGATCATCGAGGTAGACGATAGGTCCGCGACTCGAAGGTCCTGCCCTTGTTGCCGCGCCACTTCCGCCCTCACCGATGTCGTCTATCCATTCCGCATCTTCCGCATCGCCGTCCAGAGCTCTCCGTTTTCCTTTCGCTTTCGCTGAAGGCTCACCACCGCCACCCTCCACAACATGCTTCACAGCCGCAGCTCGCAACCGAGCCGCCAGCAACTTCTCCGCCGTCTTGGCATGTGTCTCCCTCGCTCCTTCCTTCCTGGTCTTCCGCTTCGACAGGGTCTTGCGCTTCAGGACGGGAGCGCCGCCATCGAAAACGAAGACGGGTTTGATGCCGTAGAAGAGGAGCTTGAGGATACGCCAGAGGAAACCGAGGATGTGGGCGTTGGAGAGGGTCCGACCTTCTTTGTCGCGCATGGCCATTTGGAACTGGTATAGCCAGATGGAAGAGTCGATAGCGAGTCGTTGGCCTTCTAGTGTCTCGACCCTGTTGTTATAAGAAGATGGACCAGGAAGTCAGTCTATGAGCTACTGAGGACGACCGCGCATGTATCTGGGACTCACTTGAGCGGACGAGCCACTGGTTCGAGCAGAGTCCACAGGCCTTGAACACCCATGGCGACTGAGTCCTAGAGCCCTGAGCGGAGCGCGCCGACCTTGAATGAGAGCGAGACGGGACGAGAGATGTTTTGAGAAGAGACGGCGCACGTCGTCGTCGTGTTCAAGATCAATGCTGTGGTCGAGCTTCGCAAGATTTTGGTCCGAGTTCAACAAACACCCGAGGACAGACGACCTGGCCAATCCTTCGATCCCTCGACGACCTTCTACACACAGCGAAATCTGCAGAAAGACCACCTGTAGAGCACTAAATTATTTTTTCCTGACCATCTCCGTCCACTTTCGTTGTATGTTCTTCGAGCCAATGTCGAGATGGTCAGAAGGCTTCAAGATTGGAGACAGTTTTCCTGCAAATGTGCCTCCAAGAAATCTGCCTCCCTTTCTCACTGGTAACCACAACCTCGTTCACCCGAACTCGCTCAATTCGACACATATCTTCAATCTGAGAGGCTCTGCCGATCCGAAATAAATAGTGAAAGCAATCTGGGTACTTTTATTGTGTCTTTCCTGAGTGGGGATGGTCTGTGGGATTGATCATGGGGCGAAGGAGACGTGTCGAATGCTTCATGAGGAACGGGTGCTCCTCTTCCCTTCAACTCTCTCGCTTCCGTGCATGCAGTTCTGCTCCTTTGGAACTGCATTCCCGTGCTGACGCCTGGCCTTGAGAACGAAAGCCATCTGCATCGTCTACCCCGTCTACAAGTACAAGTTCAACAGAAGAAACAACATGACAGCTCGGCAGGGTTAAAAGCAAATTGCATTTTCATGTCCGCACAGACGTCGGCGACTCTTTCGAAAGCGACCCAAAGTCCGCAATGGAAACACGTCCATTCTCTCCTCTCCTTCTACCTCCCCCCTTTCCCTCCTTCCCTAGACTCTGCTCCTCCACAACATCCCTGCCCTCCCCAGCGACCGACACCTTCCCTACATCCTCAATGACAGGCGGGCCTTTACCTCCTCCCCCTCCCCCACCCTCCCGGCGGACCTTCTGCTTCTGACTGATCGTACCCCAAACCTTCTCCGCCACCTCCAAATTCTGCGCCAACGACAACGCACGCACAATCTGGACCTCCTGTCGTGTATGGAGCTGTTGTCGTACACGGCGGCGAAGGAAGGTTTGCAGACCGGATGAGGAAAGAAGCCATTCGTCCGACAGGTCGCGGATGGTTGTAGGTAGATCGAGTTGGATGGAGTGGGAGTCGAGGAGGAGGTTGATCTGTTCGCGGACGGCGGGGCTTTTGGTAGAGATGGAGCAGATTGGAGGTCAGCATTTTTCATCAATTCGACGAGTAAGAATCGCATTTCCCCTACTCACTCTTCCTGGCGCGATAACAATCTGCGGAAACAGGAAGAGAAACAGTAGAACACTCTGTCAGCTTGAATCGACATTCCAACCACCAACAGCAATATTGCCAGAAACTCACTCCGTCACAGTCTCCATCGCCCCACCCTGGTCGCCCTTCTTGAGTAACAGCCCGGCCAGCATGCCATACTGCCCCGAATTCCTCAACGCCCTCTCGACCTCGCCCTCGAGCGATTCGTTCCCCGGCTCGTTCAGCACAGCCAAAAGCTCGTCAAGGTCGCCAACGGCGGCGTATACCTTGGCCAACACGATGTCAATAACCTAGTTAAGGCAGAGGATAGTTTGTAGCGATCAGCTCCACTTTTCGGATCATCATTCTCACGCTCATAATGGGACAAAAGAGAGAGAGAGAGAGACTCACCATACCGATCCTACGCCAGGTAAGCTCGTCCATGCCTAATCGACCCTCGCGCTGCTCTCCTCTTCTCTGCTGGCGACAGTCCACCAAGAATCCACGCAAAAGGTCAAACTTGGCCCGAGCGAGTAGCGCGTCTGTTAATCTCTGTAGAACAGGATCGGAGTCGGCGTCGAGTGGTGGACAATAGTTTTGTTCCAGGTTGGATCGGACTGACGAGGGTGGAGACCCAATGTCAGAAAGACGCGAGTTCAAGAGGAAAGAAAAGACGTGACTCACTAAGATCTTCGACAGTCTTCCACGCCCGCGGCTCATCCTGCATCCCGCCCTGTATCCCACCTTCAGGACGACTATCGTCCTCGTCATCATCATCAAGCACATGTCTCCTCAGATCCGTGAACAATCGAATAACAATCCGAGGATCTAACCTGCCACGCGAGAGATATCGCCGCGCAAGAGCAAAGTTGATGTTCTCCAAGAAATAGAAGCCGAGTTCCTGGTTGATTCTTTGCAAATCTCGCGTTTGAACCTGTTGCAACTAGGGACAAAAGTGTGAGCCAGCTTGACTTGGGGGCTTTTGTTTTGCGACGGGGGACAAATGCTCACCTTACGGACGGCTTTCCGTTGCCGGGCCACGTCGATCTCCTCCCGACTTTCATGTTCCCACGCTCCATCAGCCAATTCCTTCAACCCCTCCCAATCCCTCCTGCCCACCAACCTGGACGCCCTCCGGATCAAAGGCAGCTCGCCGACTCTATGCACCGCATTTTTGCCGCACAGCCAGGCTGAGGGTAGTGAAGGCGACGCCGCGAGGAAGCGTGGGTCGAGCGAGGCTGGGACGGAGAGGGTTGTGAGTTTTTCCATGGTGGTCACGTCGTGGACTTCGACAGTGTCATTGCGTAGGAGGGCGAAGACGCGCGTTCGGTCGAGGACTGTGGGAAGGGGTGCAATATCAGGAAACCACAATGAGCGTGGAGGAAGGAAGCGAATATATACTGATTTGACACGTACCCAGTGCACGAGGATGACTTGGCCACTCGATCAGTTTTGGCGCGGGTTCGCCGTTCGACTTGACGAACACTCCGAGCGTCATATTCTCCGAATGACTCGTGATCAGGAACTCGCACCCGTCTTGCGTACCTTCCCGCCGATGTGATGAAGAATTTGCTCTTCTGTTCCCAGCTGTTGGTTGGAGGGAAGTCGGCTGAGGGACGATGGAGAGGATCGAGGGTCGTACTTGGGCTGAGGGGGAGTCGGTGGTCTGACTGATGGGTAGGCCTAAGGGGAGGATGGTCGAATCTGCGAGATTGACAAGACTATATGCGGATGTGGTCGCGATGCACAATTGTTCGCGATATCTTCGCGCGATGCTAGCTCCTCCGGGAAGAGATACTTCCTGTGACACCGTATGAAATGGGGTGATGTCAGTGGGCCTCTTCCTTACAATGCGCGTTGCAAAAAGAGTACAGATACTGACCTTGACATGGACCCAGCGCTCTTTTCCCAGTTTGGCGAGGATGATCTGTTTGCGCTTGATGATACACAGGCTGACCAGTCCGTCGGTATCTGTGCCGGATTCGAGCTCGGCATCGTCCTGTACAACGGTTGCGACGGCCTTGATGTGGGGTAGGACGGAGGGCGGGATGGGTTGGAATGCAGGGAGCTCGTAGAAGGTTACGATGGATTCTGTGATGGTGAGAGAGCGAAGCGTGGTCAGTCTGAGAGGGCACGAGGGAATGCGAAGGTAGGGCTGGGAGTACTCACCGCATAAGACCACGGCTACGGAGATGGCTTGGAGGAGGACGATCTTCTCGACGGGTTTGGATGCGGCGGAGATGGTTGCGGTGCTGTTGAGTCGGTATGTGGGAGGCTGCAGATGCAACAAGAGGGCTGCTTTGAGCGCATATTTTCTTTCACTGAATTTACATGGAACGTACCTGTGTGGATGAGCCTTCGTTGCTGAGGGTGTACCAGAGCAGATTACCGTCCGAGGTTCCGACGTAGAGATTTGAATCTGTGAATGGGGAGAGAGTCAGAAGATGATGCCTGGATAATGAGGGGACTGAGGGATGTGCTTACCGTAGCTCTCTGTGGATCGCACTGCTGCTGCTGATGATGGGGACGCGGTGGGATCTGCAATGGCTGGGTCGAGGATGAAGGTGAGTTCGAAGCGGGATTCCTCGCTGCCATCATTATCGCTGAGTTCTGCGGCGCCGTTACTGGCAGCGTTGTGTCCGACCATCTTCGCGCTCATCCTGTTCATTCGATGCCCCAAGTCGTGCTCATCCCATCCCAAGAGAAGGTCGCGAGGTGGTGGGGACGCACTCGGAGCCTTTTCTCGACGTCACGCTCGCACTGGGAAACGCCGACAGCACACATCCCAATCGCCGCTACAGACGTCAGAGCTCCCACGTGGATTGGACGCGCCGCAAACGCCGAGGTGGGACGCGTTGGATTGTAATGGTCGATTACAAAAGTGCGTCTGCTGCATTACAAAAAAAGATTTCCAAGCATCCTCCAAGCTCTCCCAGTTCAGCATTTTCTTGTCTCCACTTCGCAGCTGTCTTTACTCAACAACACCTTTGACGTCGTGAAGATTCTCGTGCTTCGGATCGGTCGCTGTGAGTCAGTGGGTGAGAGCGCGTCAAGGTGAGTGAGTGCCGAGTGTGTTGAGTTGAGCCTTGGGAAAGGGAAAAAAAGAGCTCACACCAACCCAAGAGTTCTCTCCACAGCAGCACAAGACCAACAACAACCCGCAGCACGACTCCTCCCTCTCCGCTGCTGGGTCGCCCTTTCCTTCCACTGCGAGCGCAATCACAGGCCGACTCTGGATCGACCTCCACCCCCGTCTGCTGCAAAGGAACACAAAGGCAAGTCGCAAGGTCAAAACACAAAAGGCACGCGCGCCGAGACAACCACAGACCTTCCCGTGGGGCCAACACTCAATCAGCCCCACCCGCGCATACTTAAGGGGCAATGGCTGCGGCTTCTTCTTCAGCAGCTGACTCGCGCGCACGCTCCTCACCCGCTACCACCACGGCCGCAACCTCCCCCACCGTCGCTTCCAGCAGCAGCAACAGTGTCGCAACCCCGCATCGCACCAGCAGCGCTGCCCCCTTCTCGCCCATCTCCCTCTCCTCCTCCTCATCGCCCTCCCCCTCCACACCAGCCCATCAACCAGCATCGACATCATCAGCAGGAGCAACAGGAGCAGGAAGCTTCAACTCCAAGTTCAGCTTCTTCAGAGATCACAGCACCGAATTCGCATCGCCCCCCGCCTCACAGGATACCTTCCCAACCCCCTCTTCCACCTCCTCCGCAGCGCTCTCTGGCCAGAACCCCATCACAAACAACAGCAACAGCAGCACAAACGATCTCAGGGAGTGGTATCGCAGAGAACGCACTACAAGCGGTGCCGGCACAAGCTCAGCCCTGCCACATCGGCCTTCGACCTCCTCATCCACCACCATCGTAACCTCCCCACCCGGCACCAGCAGTGGTATCACCCATTCCAACTCCGCAAACACGGCAGCCGCCCTTGCTGGAGCAGGCGCAACCGCCGCAGGTCCATCTGGTCTTGCCGTCGGATCCACCTTCTCCTCCAAGCGCAGAGAGCGAGACTCACGAGCATCAGAGTCAAGAGCGCGCAGACCCAGCAGCGTCCTTGAAATGGCAGGCAGTATGCTCGATCGGATCAAGGGGAAAATGGCCTCCGCGTCCTCGTCATCCATACATCACCACGGGCATACCAGAGGCGAATCATCGTCCTCCAAAACCGGCCTCGCTGCGCTCTCCGTGTCCGCCAACGATACCTTTGCAGTACAGGAAGACATGAGCCCGATCGGTCCTGATGTACGTGATTCTCAGCAGTCTCCTTCATGTGGTCTCTCACTGAATTCTAGCATTCTCCCTCTGCAGTCGCCAAGTGTCTCAGGTTCCAACACATCTGTGCACTCGGTCCGCCACGACCGTCTCGCTCAGCCAGAAGCCGTCGAGGTTCTGCACTCCCCACCTGGCTTCCAGTCCCCTCTACCTTCTCGTAAGTCTGATCAGAGCAGCAACAGCGCCAGCACCAACTCTGACCATCATGCGCATCTTCTAGAACGTGATCCTCGAGAGCGGCACACATCCAGCAGAGAGGGCACTCCTGGGCCGAGAGGATCACTCGGCATGCGTCGCAGCTCAAGCGCACTCGAACGCGTATACATACAAGTCACCGATGACAACGAACGATTCGCCGTCGTCGATGTCTCCGGTCTCTCCTCCGCCCAGACGATCAAGGAGCTCATGTTCACCAAGCTCCGTCTCTTCGATGCTGACGATCCGCACGTCGACCGTGACGCCTTCCAGGTTTATCGCACCGAGATCGGAGTGGAGGAGGGTAAACAGGCCTCTCAGCCTTACATAGATGATGACTCCCTACTTGCGCTCTGTCTCCAGTTCGGCGATGATCGAGGCTCACTCAAGTTCTTGGTAAAGCAAACGAGGCCGGCAGGTGGGTCGAGCCGGACCCAGAATGTCGGAGCCGCCTCTCCTAGCGCGGCCTCTGTCATGGCCTCGCCGCATCAGATCCCTCAGCACGTCTGGGGCGCTGAGCGGGATCTGAGATCACCCTCAACACCAGCCGGCCAGACGGTCGTATCGCACCGGTCTAAGACGAGCAGCGTGTCCTCCCTGAACAACAGCAATAACAGCGAGCCTGGCCCTAGTGGCTTGCAGCGTTCGTCCAGAGGACCAGTCAAGCGGCATGCGCACTCGACCAGCGCGTCAACGGATGATTCCTATGGGCATTCACCTCACTCGACCCCGGGCGGGAGCAGCTCGTTGCCTTATGTCCAATCGAGTCGAGGGCGCAATGGCTCCACCTCTGATTCGTCACCCCAGAACGAGTCGGGCTTGCCATACGCAGCCGTGGACGCAACTCCGCCCACACGAAACGCGATGCATCGCGGGACCTCTGATGGGCCGTTGGAGGTGTCCCCAGGCGGCGGGGGTCGACCAAATGGATATCCTGGTGCACTACCAATGGACGACGGTCGACCGATGACGGCGCGCTCGTCTTCTTTCTCAACCCAGAACTCGATGGCGGCGCAGGAAGTCAGGGAGGCTGTCTATTCCGCTGGACCATCGCGCTCGCAGTCAGCTACTGCGGCGTCTGTCTCGGGCGGTGGACATGTTGGGACGCCGTTCCCGCCTGTGATGTCTCACCCACAGACGCCATCGCCATCTCGGGAGATTCCGCCTGGGTATGATCCGTCGCATTTGATGCAGAGCAGTCAGTCTGCGCATCCGGGTTCCTACCATCATGGAGGTGGGCAGGGCGGGCCGACGATGCAGCCACCTCCCCTGAATCGGAATACGTCGCAACCTCTGACGGGTCCCGGGTATGCGCCATGGTCGCAGCCGAGTGGAATGCCTCCGCACTCCGCATCGCAACCGAGCAGCAGCGTCGCCTCGCCTCAAATTGGGTCTCTTTCATTGCATTCTCAGCAAAACTTCGCGGCGAGTCAGCAACAATTGCAACAACACCAACATCATCATCAACAGCAGCAGCAGCAGCATCAACAGCAACAACAGCAGCATCATCAGCTACTACAACATCACCCACAGGGACTCCGTCCTGCGAATGGGATCACGATTCATTCTACGAAGAGCATGGATGACATCAGGATGAGGATGCCGTCCATGCCGCCGACTGGGGGGATGCCGCCCCACACGTCTAATGCTCAGCCGAGACCACCTCCAGGACAGTACAATCCTACCGCGATCCGTCCCGAAGGCCGGCCGCTCAACTACCCGGTGGCCGCTGTGACGAGACCGCCGCCGAGTGGGAACGTTGCTGCGTTGGCGCCCTTTGATCCGCGTATGGTCGGTCCTGGCCCTGGTCCGATCATGCGGGCGTGGACACCCCAGGGAGGAAATGTATTGCCGGGTGCGATGCAACCTCACTTCCACCCTTCCGATCCACGATTTCGGTCTCCTTCGGTTGGCGCGGCTCATCGGGCATCGCATTATGATGCGCGATATCCGCCTCCGCCGCAAGGTGCGTACCCGCCGCAACAACAGCAGGGTAGACATCCTATGGGTCCTCCCCCTCCGCACGGACAGAATCACAACATGCCGACGCAGAGACCGATGTCTGCCGTTCCTGGACCGACCTACTCCCGTCCACCGCCGCCGCCGCCGTTGAACAACAACTATGCGGGTCCGCCGCCTGCTCCGGCACCGCCACCTCAGTATACGAACGAGTTTGGAGGGAGGATGTACACCCCGGAGATGAGGCAGGGGATGTACTCTGCTCCGCGTCCGCAGACGTATCACGACCCACCGCAACATCCACACTCGTACCGTCAATTAGGGACCTCACCCGGAGGTGGCGGCGGTGGCGGAGGCTCGGCCCCACTTGTAGTTCGCGAGGATCCGTTCACTTCGGTTGCGTTCCCTAATTCGAGTTTGAGACAGGTTACGCAGTTCCAGGTTGCGCCGACGAAGTTGCAGCCGGGGATGACGGTGCAGCAGTCGCTTCAGACTCGGAACCATCCTACGGCTCCCCCGCCACATCATCATCATGCGTCGCCTTCGCCGGCACCGACGACGGGGTCGTCGTCGCAGGGAGGAGGGGGACGTCCTGGGACGCCGGGAAGTCAAGGGCAGTCTCAGCCGGGGGGTAGGACTGTGTCCACTTCGTCGACGAGCAGTAAGGGTTCGGGCACTGTGCCGTTGTGGGGGGTGAATGATCATGAGGATCCTTACCATCGTGCTGACGCTCTTGCTCGGTTGACTCATGAAGCGCAACATCGCCAACAGCAACAGCAGCAACAACATCAACAGCAACAGCAACATCAGCAGCAACAGCATCAGCAATGGCAGCAGCAACAGCAACAGCTTCAGCATCAGCAACAGCAACAGCAACAGGCTCAGTCGTCGGTGCAACGGAATAATGTGTCCTCTCCTGTCGATTCCCGAATGCCGGGCTCACCACTTTCACCTCGGAGCATGGTTGGCTCTACGCCGGCACTACGCATTTCGAATCCTTCCTCCATGTCGCCCCAGAGTCCCCGTGTACCTCTCTTGGTGGAAAGCGGGCCGTCTCCTGCGGCTACTGCGCTCAAAGAGGTCCAATTTGCCGCAGAGCGCTCGTCAGGATCAAGTTTTGCGTCTGGAGCGTCATCGTCCTCCCACACGCGTGTGTTCTCGACGGGTGGAGGTGATGTGAACAGTCGGGGATCGGAGGGTGAAGGGGAGGGTGAAGGCAGTTCGTCGAGTGCGCCTACGTCTGCTAGGAGTTCGCGGAGTGAAGGGTTCAAGGGCGCTGCTGTTGAAGCGGATGGAAAATTCAGCAAAGCGGAGGATGGCGCGTCGCTTCGATCACCAATGGAGGTGTCGCGCGGTCAGGGCCGTGCTCGGTTGGACGACGGAGTCCGTCCGCTGTCGGCTGTGAGCAATGCGAGCTCGGCTGGGAATGGTGGGGTGCCTGGCTCCCCAATGTCGGTGAGCGGGCAGGAAGCCGCAGCGGCCAATGCAGAAGCGGAGGCGGAGGCGGAGGCTGCGGGGATGACGATTCGACCTGATTTATTGCTGGGTACCATTGCTACGGATTTCACTGAGCAGACGGATGAGGATGAGGATACGCTCCGGGCGGAGAAGTGGGAATCGTTCCGCGAGGTTCTGACGCCCTCGGATCCTCAGTCGGCGTTGAAGCGCGAGCAGATCTCTTCACCTTCTGGGCCGGGTGCGTTCGTGTCGGTCCCTTCGACGCCTGCTGGTGTCGCTGGACCTGGATCGAACGTGTTGGGTGGGACAGGGCCGGAAGATACACCGCCGCCTGTGCCAGACAAGGTACGGACTGGGATGTCACCGGGCTCTCCACCGTTTGCTGTGGGCGGACAACGGTTCCCAGATGAAGGCGGCGGGGAAGGCACGTTTGCCTCATTCGCGTCCTTTGATGATGACGATGATGACGTGGCGGGAACATGGGCTCAACCTTTGGACGCGACTGCGTCAGCGAATCCTGTGGCCTCCTCGTTTGCGGGCCTCTCGCTTGGGCTCGGTCCGCCCGGTTTGTTTGATGCTAAGGCTGCTGCGTTGGGCGAGGCGACGATTCAGCCGTCACGGCCCACGTCGAATGGCGAGGATTCTGGGACGGTAATGCCACCGGGAACAGTTAGTCCTCGTCCGCCCAAGCTGCGTATCCAGACGGTACCGACTGTTGTGCAGCCTTCGACTCCACGTATCGACATCTCGCGTCCCTTTTCGGCTTCCCCGGCCGATGAAGACGATGATGAGGATGATGGTGACGATGACGACGCCCAGGGTTCTGCCGCGTGCTCGAAGTCGTTTGCGAAGAACGAGACTGACTGGGCACTGCGTCCGCCTCCGGAGGAACTTTACGACAACTTGGACGAGTTCTTCCCTAAGCATGACTTGGATGTACCTGTTGTTGATGTTACGACGATCCCGGGCAGTCCTCTCGTTGGCAGCCCTAAGAACGACCCCTTGGCCTTGGGTCTCACATCAGGATCCGCCGCTGCCTCCTCGTCCTCTACATCCAACGCACACCCTCTCTCCCCTAGCAATGCCCGGACCCGGCACAAACGCTCGATCCGTATCGCCGCCGAAGACGGCAAGAAGGTGATGGAGCGCAAGCAGGCGCGTCAGCGTTTCAGTGGTGTTTCCGGTATAGCTGTGGCTGGTGTGGGTAGTGGGTTGGCTAGGAGGGCGAGTACGAAGTTGTGGGGGAGTAAAGTTGTTGAGATGACGCCTGGACAGGAGCCGCTTTCTGCGATTTCTGCTAGTTCGGCTGAGACAGAGGTTAGCGGGGAGCAAGGGCAGAAACGTGAGTACTATCTCTACATGACTCCTGCGATGTACGCTGGTCAGCCAGATGTCTGACATCCTGTCCTTCCTTTCTTCCTTGTGCTTGCAGATGTTCACAAGTGGGTGAAGGGTGACTTGATCGGCAAGGGCACATATGGCCGCGTCTACCTTGGTCTCAATGTGACGGCGGGAGAGATGATCGCTGTCAAGCAGGTCGAGCTGCCGAGCACAGACAGCGACCGCGAAAATGTGCGACAGAAAGGCGTGGTGAATGCCCTGAAGGCTGAGATCCAGACGCTCAAGGACCTCGATCACCCGCACATTGTCTCGTATCTCGGCTTTGAGGCGACCAAGACCCACCTGTCCATTTTCCTCGAATACGTACCCGGTGGTTCCGTCGGGAGCTGCATTCGGAAATATGGCAAGTTCGACGAGCCCGTAGTCAGTTTCTTCCTACACCAGATCCTCGAGGGTTTAGCTTATTTGCACGACAAGGGCATCTTGCACCGCGATCTGAAGGCGGACAACATTCTGGTCGACTGGGATGGGATTTGCAAAATTTCCGACTTTGGAACGGTGCGGAAGACGGACGATATCTACAACAACCAGGAAATGTCGCTCCAGGGGACTATCTTCTGGATGGCGCCTGAAGTGATCAACTTGACTTCGGACGGGTACAGTGCCAAGGTGGACATCTGGTCGTTGGGTTGTGTGGTTCTGGAGATGCTTGCTGGTCGGCGACCTTGGTCAGAGCAGGAGGCCGTGCAGGCCATGTTACGGGTGAGTTTGTCACATTTGTTCTACTTCTTTGCGTTGTGCGTGAGACTGATGCATTCTCTGTACTGTCCTTGACGATCCGTCTTTCTGCTTACCATTAGATTGGATCCAAGAAGCAGACTCCCCCCATACCGAGCGACGTCAAGCCCTCCAAACAAGCACAGCACTTCCTTGACAACACCTTCGAGATCGACCCCACAATCCGACCAACAGCCATCAAGCTGCTCACGCACGTATTCTGCTACGTGCCGCCCGAGTTCCACTTTGAGGAGTCCTCTTTGCATGCAGCCATGTCGCGAGCGAGGCGGCTGGCGCCACAGACCAGGAAACTGGGTGGAAGCTAGACGGAAAACGGAATGGGGGATAGTGGGCGTTTCGCGGACATTTCGGAGACCCATTCGCGGATGCATCTACTCCAACACGTCTACCCCCAAGTTTGCATTGGCGATTCTGCATCGGCACCTAGGCAAGTCTCGGACGGGAGCATGCAACACAACCCACTCTGTACCTCAAGACGGCTACATCCACACGCAATGCTCGACTACATCTACACCTCGTCGCTTCTTCCCGTTCCCTCTGGCTTCTAACCCTCAACACATCGCTTGCCTCTCCTCTTCGTCCCTACTTCATTCACGTCCACAAGGGTTCACACTTTCTTTTGGGTCTTTCTAACACTTTCCTCCCCAGAGTGGGAGGTCCGTCTATTTCCTTTTGTTTTGTTTTTACTCCCAGTTTCTCTCTGTTTCCCTCTCCTTCCCTCTACGCTGCCTAATCCTCTCATTCAATCAACCTTCATAAGCGCTGCAATCGGAACAACGCCCTCTGTATCAGCGGAGGCGGGCGTCCCTCTTGAACAGAATTTGGAGCCAACGCGCGTGATATGTGTCCAAAACTCTATGAATGTGTTTCGTTGGAGCCTAGCTTTCTAATACAGGTGAAAGCATTATTCCGAAGAACTGTTTCGAGGACGTGGCGCTCTGGTCGTCACAGAGATGTGCTTGGGCGGCAAGGCAGCAGCGACCTGCGCTGCTCGCATACGTGACCGACGAAGTTGAGCTCTCAAGATGATGCAGAGCAGGAGTTCAAGCCGAGTCCATGATTTCAGCCGGCTTGGCCTTCCCGTCGAGCACCTTCTCGACCTCGTCCCGAATGACAGTCCAGTCCTTGAAGAGCTTGAAGGGGATCTCGTTCTTGCGGCAGTAGACGGCTAGGTCGTTGTCCTTCTGGTCCTTGACGAACAGGCAATCGGCGTGGCGCGCTGCGGACATGTCGGATCTGAGTATTTGTTGAAAAGACATGGTTCGAGCAGTCAGTAAGAGGCACGCTTTGGAATAGTCTGGAGGTAAGTGTAGAGGGTACATACACTCCATCGCCAGCGAAGAAGATCGTGGGTCGTTGCTGCAGCTCGCGGTAAGGCTTGATGGAGAGGGACTTGTCATGGCCGTAAGGGCTGTGCAATTTCAAAGAAGGAGGTTCGAGAAATACGATGTCAGTGACTGGCTTTCTGGCAGCCTCTTGTCTGTGGGACTCAGTCTGAAGGACTCACTTTTCGGGGTGACGGAATACGATCTCCCAAGTGGTTCCTTTGCCCTCTGGGTCGGTGTACTTGACATCATTGGACACGATGTCGATCTGCGCGGCGTCATCCTCTCCAATGAGGTTGCTCATAATGGATCGAATGATGGGCTCCATCCCAGAGCTGACGATGACGACTGGGAGCTTGACCTCTTTTGCCCATTGGAAGAAGGCCTTGAAGCCCGGGTCGAGCTGAATGGCCTCCGTGGCGAGCTTGACGACTTTGTCAAAGGGCTCGTTCACGGACTCAAGCATCTTGTGGAAACCATCACGGAAGCAGAGCTCCTCCTTGAGGATGAGGTCGTTGAGCTTGCGGCGCTCGGCATAGCCCATGCCCATGGTGTCGACCATGAAGTCATTGCTGTCTCGGAGGGTGATGGTCCCATCGAAGTCTGTGATCATGAGGAAGCTGTAGACAACCACCAACTCGACCCGAGGTCAGTCTAGGAGAAGCCCGCGCTCTTCACATGCGCTAACACACTCACGGCGCATTTTGGTATTTGACGTTGTTGTGAGCCATGTTGGATGCGGTGCTGTCTCCAGGAAAGGTGAGTGCAAGGTCGTCGACGTCGTCCAAGTCTGCTGCACGGTGACGACCTCCGAAGTCCAAAATTCTCGGCAGAGACAGCATCCGGCCATCCCGAACGCCGGCCAGGTTAACAGGCCTCGCCACAGTGAGCTGCAGATAGACGGCTGCTCCATCGTGGCAGCAGGGCCCCGTGTTTGCGCAGCACGACGGAGCTCTGACTGGAACCCGAACGTCTTCTTGCACACGTCGGAAGCCTTGCGAACCGTCTCATGTCTTCGAGTGCCTTTCTGTCGCTGCATGGTCTGTGCTTCCGAGCGAGGCTCCGAGGTCGCAGGAGCAGCAATGGAAACTGGAAGTATGTCTATCGCTGAGCGTGCGCACTTGCACACTGCTGACGCGTCTCTGCGGCCGAGCGCAGTCCTCACTACTGACTCCTCGAGCCCGGAAGTGTCGACGTGTTTGTTCTGCGTGTTCAATCTGTGTACGTATTTGAATGCGATGGTCAGCAGAGGGAAGTGTCGAACGATAAATGCATGTCACTTTTGTGAGCAACGACGACGATATCCTTCAAGTCATCTTCCTCTTGCTACTTCACGAGTTGTGTCGGAACGGACGGTCTTTCCACTGCGACGCGTTCTTTGTCTGCAACGGTCGACTCCCATCCTTTGCCCTTCCTCCAAGACCCTTCCAGGAGTGGCGTAAAGGTGAGCTTTACTTGTGAACTTGATGTGATGCATCTTCTCGACTCATACTCATTCCATGTCTCTTCCCCCATCTGCCTTGCTTTTTCTGTTGTGACTGCGTTTGGAATTGAATGTGCCGACTGACTTCCTCCTTGCTGAACGCTGAACCTCTCATTTTCCTCTGTGTTTCCATCCCTTCGCAGCTTTCTGTAAAGATGCCAACATCCCTGATCTCTCGGCTGGGGGATGCTATCCTTCCTGCTCATATCCCATTCTTAAGCTCCTGGCCGCTCTTCATCACCATCCCGGTACTTCTCATCCTCAGCCCTTTCCTCATCGTCCTTGCCGTCGGCATCTCCTTTGCCGTCCAGATCTCGTGGCGAGTCATCGAGCGTCACGTCCTTCACATCGACTTCTACAACTATCTCAAGACGCCCAAGCATACCACGCCATGGTGGCCCGTGGTCGGTAATATTGATCATATTATCAAGAGCCCTCCGGCGGACGGCCATCTCGATTTCATGCAAGAAGTCGGCTCTCCCGTCTTCACCTACCGAACCTTTGCTTATGGCACTCGGCTCTGCATCACGGATCCCGTCGCAGTGGCATATATGCTCAGCTCGGCTCATAGCTACGAATATCCCAAGGACGAAGGGACACGAAAGTTCTTGAGTGCACTTCTAGGAGAGGGCTTGATCGCCGCCGAAGGTAAGCCAATAACCCTTCGCTGATTTCTCAGCGTAAATTCATCAATAGACTGATCGGTTTCTTATGTCTGTGCCATAGGCGAAGCTCATCGTCGCGCCCGGAGGGTCCTTCAGCCTGCATTCAATCTCTCTTCCGTCCGCAGTCTCACTCCGCTCTTCTTCCGCCACGCCAACGCTCTCAGTGCCAAGCTTGCTTCGAAGATTGATATCACCGAAGGCCCCGCCGACAAGTCTTTCTTGCCCGGTCAAAGCGACCTGGCTGCCGCCAAAAGCGAGAAGGGCAGACCGGTCATTGATATCATGAATTGGCTCGGGCTCGTCACGATGGATGTCATTGGTGAGGGTTAAAGTAGAAAGGCTTGGAGTCAATCTGTTATCTGATGGGAGGTTCTTTGCATGGCTCTTCACTCTCTTTCTGCTTCATAGGTGATGCTGGTTTCGGCCACCAGTTCAACGCTCTCCAAAACATCGAGGATGATGGCTTATCCAAGGATGTCATTGCTCGTGCCTTCACCACCCTCACGAGTGTAACAACCGACCCGGGCTACTTCCAGATCCTCGTCTTCTTCCTCTCTCGATACCCAGGCTTCCGCTGGGTGGAGAAGATTCCGAACGAACGACGACGTACTATCAGGAAAACGTACGAGCTTCTCGAGGCTACCTCGCGTAAGATCGTTGAGAAGAAGAGGAGCGACGTCCTACGCGAGATCGAACTTTCCAACGCGATCAGCAATGGCAAAGCGACCACTGCTACCAAGGAGTTCTTTGAGGACTTGCAAAGCTCTGGGGCACCTAAGGATCTGATGCACCTCATGCTCCGAGCAAATCTAGCCGCCGATCTGCCGGAGAACGTCAAGCTGCACGATCACGAACTTCTTGGTCAGATCACCACTCTGATCCTGGCCGGTCAGGAGACGACTTCGACGCAGCTGACGTGGTGTCTCTGGATGCTGGCTCAGCCTAAGCACCAGCACATCCAGACCAAGTTGCGCCAGGAGGTGCGAGAGCTCTTTGCTGGGAGGGATGAATTGAGCTACGAGGACATCCAGAGCTCGAAGCTGCTTCTCAATGTGACATTGGAGATCATGCGTGAGTAAGGCATGCAATCGCTTTCGTCAAAAAAACTTACTAACCCCTTTGTTTCCTTGCCTTCAACAGGTCTCGTCTCTGCTGTTCCCTCGACAATGCGTAAGGCAAGCAAGGACGACGTCATCCCACTCAGCAAGTCCTATCCGACCCGGGACGGAAAGTCCACCTTCAACCGCCTTCCAATCAAGAAGGGCACCGAGCTGTTTATCCTGATCCAACTTCTCAACCGAGCCCGTCACATCTGGGGTGACACCGCGGACGAGTTCGACCCGGACCGATGGGACAACTTGCCCGAGACTGTGCGAGGACTGAGTGCTCAGACGGGTGTAGCGGGCGGAGTGCCTGCCAATGGACTGTGGACGTTCATTGCGGGCCCGAGGGGATGTATTGGAAAGGCGTTCGCCATTACTGAGTTCCACTCTCTCTTGGCTGTTTTGATTCGGGACTTGCAGTTCGATGTGGTTGAAGGGTGGGAGATTGAGCGTAAGCAGGTGAGCAAGAGCAGCGGTGTACGACGGTCAACAGGCAGCCTCGCATCAAAATCACTGACCCTTCCTCTTGTGCTTTCGCTCGTCCAGGGTATTGTGCTTCGACCTCGCGTCAAGGGTCAGGAAAAGCTGGGGATGCAGATGCCTCTGTACGTGTCCCGTGCGCCTTAAAGCTGCTTTAGTTTTGCCTCTCTGCTCTTTCAAAGTGTACATGGAAATGGAATGTTTTGCATCTTTCTCAACGATGGTTCAATATTGATGCTGTGGATGAATGATCAGCACATGTTCGTCGCGCCTGTCAAATTCAAACGCATGGAAGCCCGAAGGTGGGAGGCACGAAGAGTGTGTCTAAGGCGGCGATCGATTGCTGTAGATCATCCGCGCGATGGAGGGAAAGTACAAGAGTACAGAGCAGCAGGTGTACGACTAAAGGAATGTGAATGGAGACGGCATCTCCGGGGGCCCCGACCGAGAATGGTGCACGCCCAGCTCGGCGAAGATGGCAAAGTGTTGGAATTGTTAGAAACCGAACGCCTAGTAGAGACCGAGTCCGATCTTCTCAGCCTGTAAGGATGGTGAGAATGAGGTATGGTGTGGAAAGGAAGGTCAGACAAGCCAGATGACGCAAAGCTCGACAGCAGAGTGAAGCGTACCTTGGTGATGCCGAGGGAAGCCTCGAGCTTGTCCAGGCCGAGAGACTTGCTAAGAGCAGCGTCGATCTTGGAGACACCGAGCTTCTGCTCGAGGTTGGCCACAACGTTGCCCAGAGCCTGGATAAGACCTGTTGGGGTGATGTGGCAAAACAACATCAGAAAACTGATTTCTGTAATCAAAACAGATATGGAAAGACTGTGCACTCACCAGGGCGGCTCTTCTGGGAGGTGAGCTTGAGAGACTCCTCGAGCTTGGTAATGCCGGCAATGTCGTCAACCTTGTTGAGCTTGAGGTAAGAGTAGAGCTCGTTCTCGATGGCCGTGATGCCGAGAGCCTCCTCGAGGCCGGCAACGATTCCGCCTACGGTCTGGAGGAGTCCGTTGGGGGCAGCGGGGGAGCGAACCTCGACGTTGCTCCGGACGACGACGGGGGTAAGGCCGGCAGCGGCCATGCCGAAGGCGGCAGCGGTAACGATGGAGATAGCAGCGAAACGCATCTTGATTATGTGTAAGGAGGGAGAAGAAGCTGTAAGGTAAGAGGAGGGGAAGGGTATAGGATGTGTAGAATTAGTGGTGTGGGTGGGCGAAAGAAGGTGTTCTACTCACAGTGCAGAAGGGCTTATATACCTTTCGTACTGCATGATGTAGAAGTCCCTTTCCGCCTTTGCTTCCCTTGAAAGTACAACACTTGTCAGCATCGGCTCAAGCTGCTCGAAGAGACAGAAGACTTGCCCTGTGATAAATTGCCCAGTTCTTCCGTCGCCGCAGCTCGCGTATTGCACGCGCGTCCTCTTGGCCGCGTGAGGCAGAGGGTAGCGCTAAGAAAAGAATCCACTCAGTGGAGGCGTGATGAGCGATGGTGACAGGTCGAGTGCCGTGCGCGACGCAGCCGTACTACTGTAGCTTCGTGTTCATTGCTGCATCGTGTGAGCAAGGCCGGACTGATGAATCCAGAAGTCCACTGCGGACAAGAGAGCACCTGGCTAGATAGTGATAGATGGGCAATCAAGATGAGCTTGGAAGATCATAGGCGAGGATGAGGGCATCTGTAGCGGAAGATAAGGGCAAATAGAAGCGTTAGCGGTTCGGATTAGTCATGCCTCATCGCCTCATCGAGTATCCTCCTTTGATGGGCAAAGAGAGTCGCAGACGCAGGTGATAAGGAGTTCCTGGAGGATCGACCAGAGACAAGAAATTAGAAGGTCAGCGGTGAGCAATATGTATGTTAGGCCCATCCCGAGAGGCAGTGCCGATGAAGCTACACAGACCAACAGGTAGAGATCGACATGGAATCTCAGACAGACAGACCGTACTACGGTCTACGAACAGTGGTTCCATCTGAGTCTCTGAGAACGGGAAAGAAGTGATGTTCTCATGTTGTCAGAAGCCTGGAAGGAAGGTCGTGCCGAGGCAAGGGAATGATGTAACCTGCAGAGTAATAAGTGTGAAGTGATCGTCAGTGCGTGCTGCTGCCTGCATGGAAGCCGAAGTAAAGGGCGCGAATAGCAAATCGCGAAGAAGCGTCAACCCAGACAGGAAGGCAGACGGGAAGCGGGAGAACAGGCAGCAGGAGTTCGTGGTCTGGAAGCTTGAAGACGAGGCTGATTTGAGGCGATGAGGATCCAGAGATAAGGAGAAATTGGGCCTCGTTTGGACTAGTCGGTCTTGGGGACCGCAAGTTGGAGACTGGGAAAGTGGGAAGTAATCAATCAGCGGGATCGTCTCTTCAATGAGTGCCAGAGATAGCGAACGCAGCAACGCACGCACGGAGCCACCGTCGGCCGTCGCATTCATTGAGCACCACACCCCAGCGTCCCCACCGCTTCTGCTGCGAACAAACAGCCATACAGGCTTTATTCGGGACGACAGGTGCGAGCAAAGTGTCCGCCCAAAACCCCGACGACCCGATGCGCAACACGGCCCGCCATCGCGCCATCCTCCGACCCGGGCTCTCGGGGCTCGCTTCTCTCGTGAAAACTTGGGAGTTGTTCGGGTCTTTCCTTCTTCACTGCCCCTTTCAGATGTTCGCTCCGTTCTTTCCTTCGAAGTGATGGTTCTGTGATTTCCTCTCAACGACCGAATGACCTGCAAAATGCGAATACCTTGGCTCCCTCAACCGCTCTGCCAATCCGACGCTGCGAGCTTTGGGGGTCCGGCCGTGGTTTCCGTCTGATAGATTTTGAAGAGACCGAGTCGTTGCTTATTGGGCGAGGAGAGGACGAGGAACGTGACGACCATCATGGGAAAAAAAGGGGGCATCACGTGCGCCAATTTTTTTCGCGAATGGGTTCTTCTGCCACCTCCTTCTTCCCTGGGCTCTGACACCACGCACCACCACTCCCCCCCATACCCCCATACATATAGACAACCATGGCTTCCGCTGACGAGATCGTTGCTCGCGCCAAAGCCGATGGCCCCCAGGGTCTCGCCGACCTCAAGATCAAGGAGATTTTCGAGAAGGGACTCGGTGACAAGAAGAACGCCGCTACCCGCGAAAACACCTGCAAGATCCTCACCGCTCTCTGCGAGGAGAGCGCCTCCCACCAGGTCGAGCCCTTCCTCATCGATGGCCTCTACGAGACCTTCGTCGAGACCATGGGTGACAAGGAGAAGGAGGTCCGCGTTGCCGCCAAGGCAGCTCTCATCGCCTACTCCCAGGTCATGAGCTCGTGGGCCGTCCCCCAGGTCCTCAAGATTCTGCTTCACCAGATGCAGACTGCCGGCAAGTGGCAAGTCAAGACCGGTGCTATCGCCGTCCTTGAGAAGCTCGTCGTCTCCTCCCCCGACCGCATCGCTGCCAGCATGCCCGACATTATCCCCGTCTTCGCCGACGTCATG
>RDSH01000216.1:0-33516 GCA_009428295.1 Tilletia walkeri
CGGGGGAAGGGCAAAAGTGATCAGTGATCGAGGTGATCGCTCAATAGAGTGATCGACTTTTCGAGGTACGACTGTATACTTGGCGCTCCGAACACTACTTAGTGGACAAATGCATGAACCTAATGTTTATTGCAGAGTATATCCGAACATCCGAATATCCGAATCGATTTGTTTGTTTGTTATAGACTCGCACAGAAAAGGGTCTCATATCGTTGTTTCCCAGGTAGTTTCGTGCGCACATACACATTATTATGTATAGTTGGTCTTGGATGTTCTTGGATGTTCTTGAATACTGCTGAGTAATAATGAGTGAGAGACAGCATAGGGGCATATTGGCAGTAACACGCAGGAAAGAAAGATACATCATGGTAAAGCGTAGTTGATGCATAGATGTAGTGATAGTTCCCGCCGGGTTTATTCCTTCTGCAGCTCCGCACTTTCCTCTCCAATGCTTATTCTAGCGACGTGGGAAGCGGGTTGTTCTTGCGACTTGGCATCACCGCATTATTGAATGTCAACGCTTTCGGACACGTAACAGCTTATATTATGGCACGACTCTTTAGTAGCCATCAGCTATGTCGCAGTAAGAGTCCATTATACATTACACACGCTGTCTATGTGACGGTGTGTTAGAACATATGTAGTGGAAAGCTCACAATATCTGATATCTGATATTCTGATAGTTCAGATGTATATATGCGACGTCCTGCCATGCACCGAGTATAAACATATACCTGCAACACCATGCATCAATATTCCAGAATCCAGACCCAGCTCGACGCAATGAGCGACGCAGGGTTTAAGATTTAAGACCTGCCTGTTAAGATAATCGTGCATCCCTCTCCTAGTTCCATATATGTATTACCACGCCATGCGGACTGCGGTGGGACCGCCTTGTGATGCGTGATGGGCGATGAGCGATGAGGCGAGGAGCGAAGAGCGATTGTCGACGATGATGCTCCAGCTCAGCGCACAGCACCCAGTAGTGCAGTACACATCCCTTCGCTAGCAATCCAGACGCTCGGATCTCGGATCTCGGACTTCAAAGGGACAAGAAGGAGAAGTAAGCAGAGAAGGCAAAAAATGGGACTGCGGTTTTAAGCAGTAAGTATTAAGCGTGAAGTGGCGAGAGTAGTAGTTGGGCTTTCACATTATTTGAGCGTCAAGCACTTAATCCTTAATGCTTAATGCTTAATGCTTGAGTGCAAGGATCCTTCTCTAACAAGTAACAGGCCGGTACCACTACTGCTACTTGTCCTCGTAGGCTCGAAGATCGAAGCACTAGACTGTGCTACTACCATAATGATCTTTGATCTTAATAGCTTAACAATCGTTGCTCAGTGCTCGGTCTTCAATGCTTTGTTGTGTCTGCGTTGATCGTTCATCGTTAATCATCGTTCATGCTTCATGCTTAACATGTATGTACATAACACATAGATACATCAGTCTAGACTCCCACCGGGAGTAGACAATAATGAATCAATAATCAAGCCTTCTCACCGCCGCTCGCTATAATTCTTGTTATGACATGTGACAAGCTTTTCGTCCCTTGTTGGTCGAGCTTCTACACTCTGACATCTGACACCTGATGCCTGATGTTGTGACCGGGATTCGGTATACTCGGTATACTCGATCCGCTAGTCAATAGTCAGTCGTGTCCCATCCCGGGTCGATTTGCGAAATGGACGATTTGGATTCGAGAGTGTCTCTGGAGTCTGGAGCTGCAGCATGCGGTACCAGTTGTGACGCGTGACGCTGACGCCGCGTGACGGAGGAAGTTGCGGGCGCATGGCTTACTTATTATTAGCGCCTTTGACAGCATGGATCTGCGTTCTCGTATGTGCGAGTGCGAGGTTTTCCCTCACTGCCTCCCGCCTCCCTTCTTCCCGCTTCCCGTAATAATTCCCATCACTGTGAATCTGCTTCATTTCCTTGGCCGCTTGGCCGCTCATACATATATTTGCTCTGAGATCTGAGATCTACTCGTACATGTGACCCTCAATATGTTCTGTGACGAACGACAACTTATCTCCGGGTACAGACGCTCGTACACTAGCCTTGTATTCTGCCCTTCTACCTCCATCACTACCGGGTATCGACGATTGAATCGTTTCTGCAGACAGGGAATCTGCACAACCACCATCTCAGCTTCGGAATTTTCCGTCGCCTCAACGTCCTTGCGTTCGTCTTGCGACATCTACGGTGTCGCCCTCTTTTCCTTGAGCTCTCATTTCCAGGATTCTAACAGGATCTACGCGGTCTTCCTACGCTCACTCAAGAAAGGAAAGGCCCTCTCGGACTGTCTGTGTCGGCGGCCGGGCACATCTTCCATTTTTCTTCAGCGAAAGCGGTTCGGTTTCGAGTCGAATGCAATAGCATCAGCTCATCCCACTCCAGGACAGCCACGTCCAAGGTAAGCGATGTTCGGCAACGTCGCTGAGGGATCTCGAAAACGAAGGGCGTCACCCGCCATCCCTGAACAGGTCGCAGATACGTTTGCTCAGCCCTCAGGATCGAAGGCTCCACGAACACAGGGTCTTGGTCTTCAGGGGTCCGAAGGCCCCAGTGCTCCAGGCCTCTCCGGTAACTCTCGGGGTAAGCAACGAGAGAGGGTTGAGGATGGTCAGTCGGAGCCTGCCTGGTTCCCTATCTCATCATTGAACGCAACGCTGCAAAGGTGAGTGACTTAGGGTGGGCCGCTCTTGTTGCCCGGCCCCTTCCTCGGTGTCTGCATTCGCTCAGTCCTGACGCCGACGTTTTCTTTGCCCTCACGTCCTGTACGTTCTCCTCCTCATATCGGCGGTCTCTTCTTTGCGGTCCTGCCTATACAAACATTCATCCATACCAATCCGCACCTGATTCTCTAGCTACAACGTCGGTCCGGCTCCAGGTCCACCGCTATTCACGCTACGATTTCGACAGCAGCCTCGCTACGGGGTCGCTCTCAACCCGGCTGCGGAATCGAATCGAGGAGGTAAGTCCATCGGTTTTTTGCGGTGCACTCTCATGGGCCGGCGCTGTTGGGAGCTCCGAGCCATCCGCCTTACTTCCCATCCACTACGCTGGCGTAGATTCACCATGGTATTGACTACGTTCGTTCTCGCACATCATCACTCTCTAGCTCGTGCTCATTTCCTCGACCCACCTCCCGTCGTCGAGCTGCTCGCTCAAAAGAACCGTGATCAGTGAGTAGGTTTAATGATCGGCAACACTGCTATCTGCAACCATCGTCTCCACCTTCATCATCTGACGCTGTGCTATTACCCTACAAGGGCACTCCTATCTGCTGCCGAGCTCTTTGTCCGGTTGGAGCTCGTTGCTGCTGACGACGCTACCTCGCCGCCTCTACCGAGTAACGCGATGTTTGGCGAGCTGCTAGCATCACCTTACATCCTAGTTGCGAAGGGCCAGCGCGAGAAACGTGAGTCAACCAAAGGAGTGCAATTGGTCGGTACTGAATCTCGGCACTGAAGCGTTTGCATCCACACAGCGGAGGCTTTGTTCGTCTACACTCACGTTTGCGTGAAAGCACAAGGCAGCTACAGACTACGGGCCGAAATGTTCTGCTCAGCGAGGTCAGTGTCCAAATCCTTGCATCTCCTACGTGCTCGGTAACTGTCAGCGAGCGCTTATTTTCTCATCACCTTGCCATGCTTCCCTTTTTCCCAATATCTAGAACGTCGATCACATACGTTGCATCTGTCGTATCGGATGCGTTCCAAGTGTATCCCATCCTGCGGCAGCGGCCTGCAAGCGATGCACCAACAGCATTGATGAAGTCCTTGGTTCGACAAGGGTTCAAATACAAGATTCGGAAATCAAAGTGAGTTGGCTAGTTATGCCTATCCACAGGACCTACGTTTGGTCGATGCGGTCCATCTCGCTTCACGCTTTTCTCAGGATGGTTGCTGACATCGATCCACCCGCTCTTCCGTTACCAGCCAAAATAACGCTCCATCCGCTCAGCCGCGCAGCAGTCGTCACCCACCAGGGACCGCACCCTCCGCCATCAACGGCGCAGGGGTGTCGGGAGCTTTGCCAGGATCAAGAAACGTAGCAGGAGCACCACCACCAGTTTTGCATGGTTCCCATCCTTCATCGACCTCGGCGGCTCTACCACGCCAGAGCCCAGCACACTTGAGCCCGCATCTGTCACATCCTGTGCAAGCAACACAACAACATGCTCCTCCGCATCCAGCAAGAATTGTGGGTTGCGAAGGGATGGAAAGTCCACTGGCTGACACGTGGAGTTGCTGACACGAACTCTGGAACGCCTTCTTGTTGCATCCATCACAGAACGACCGCTATCCCAACTTCCTAGAAAATACCTACGGACACTCATCCTCGTTCAATAGACATCCGACTCAGTCCTGGGCGCCAATCTCACGGACCCCAGCAGCCAATCAGAACGCATCTCGTCATGAAAGCAGCCAAACTGCCGGGCCGCTACCAACACCTTCACGCATTGCAACATCCCAAGGGCCTGTATATTATCACCGCTCAAGCTCAGATCGCCTACCTGCGCAGATGGTTCCGCCGTCATCATATAGCAAGGGGGAGCCACCATCTTCAAACCATCGAGGACAAAGAGGTGCGGCACCGACCGCATCCATCGAGACGAATCACCAACGGGCTCAACCTCATGCATCGACTAGCACCACTAAAACGACGCTGCCATCCCTTTCTCAGCTACTGTCAACAGGTGCTCTTGGGCCACTTCCGGTGGCAGAAAGACGCCCGACACCTACTACGTCGTGGCCGTGGACCTCAAACCGATCGCCATCCGCCTCGAAATCGATCACAGCCACTGTTGCACCGAGCTTGCGGACTATCGACAAACGGCCTAGTTGGCATAGGTCTTCACCAGCTCTGTTGCCGTCCTCGAACTGGTCGAGCGGAAGCGAGCTGAATGGTGACAACCGGTCGCTATCAACACCTGTCCAAGCTCTCCAGCTTTCAGCAGCTGCTAGTGCAGCAGCAGCTTCGGCTGACCGTGCTGCTCCCGGTCCTGCTCCGATCATCTCAGAGCCGTTAGGGTCGCGGGATGAAGGAGAGCCGAGCCTGTCCGGTATCGGGAGACAATGGGTGCCTTCAGGCCACCGATCTCGAGGAGCTCAAGTACCCGCACCCGCTGAACACGCCGCTTCACTTCCTCAAGAGGTGGAGGAGCCTGCCCGCTTCCGACCACCGGCTCCTACCGACCGGTATGGTGCTTATCCTGGCGGCAGCGGTAGTAGCAGCAGCTCGCACAGGCGGATGTCCTAGCTGCAGTCGACGAGTACTCTAGGACCTCTCCCGATGGGTAATCGCAGGACAGCCATCTTCCTAACTGGGCACATACACTTGTCTGCATTCCTCTTTGCCTTCTTTGCCCTTCCACTTTCTTTGCCATAGCTTTTTCTACATCTCTTTCCATCCGCTACCAGCTACCCAGCTCCCAAACGTCGACTCGGTATCCATAGCCCCTATGACTTCTACGGACAATCGTTTGTCATTTGAGATCCATCCCACTGCACACCATCAGCAACTTCCACGAATTTCTGGATTCAACTGCTGGTCCCTGTACCATGTCCGCAACAGAACCTTTTCAACGATACTCTTTTCCTGTCGTCAGCATGGCTTACCCTCGGCATATCTCGGCCTGCGCTCACCCTGTCCGCGGGTAACATCGAGCTCACAACAACCTCCCAGCGGCACATTGTGCCAACGCTGAAGTGCAGCGGACGGCGACGGACCTTTCACGGAACTCAAGTGCATTTCGATACAAGGCAGGCAGGCAGCTCCATGGACCACTCGCAACCTCTATCGACGCAGGCACTTCAATGTAAGTAGCACAGTCACGGCCAGATGCCATCGACCACGCGTGTCATAGGAGCAGGAGCTGACCGTCGATCTAGACCCTCACTCTATCTTTGGCAGACTATTCACCAAAAAGGTTGGGACCACTACGCTCGCGTTTGTGTACAACGGGGACTACGACGGGCAATTTTTTTTTATCGCCAATGGGCGGAACACCCTTCGCAGCAGCTTGCGGTCCTCAAGCGTAAAGTGCAGAGCGCTCTCGGAAGCCCTCGTCGCATTGGAGACACCGAACCGCACGAAGATCTGCCTCAAGCGCCGTGTAGGCTTGACCGCAGCTGGTCTGATGAAGGGCTGTCCAGCCCTGCTCGGACAACGGAGGCATCGACAGAGCACATCCGTTGAGCGACGTACTGCAGCAGCCTGGACGTTGCCTGGGACATTTTGGGGCCTTTACCGACGGAATCGGCCGACTCTGGAGTTGTACGGGTCCAGGAAGTAGCAGCTGCTGCTACAACATCCATGGCCGATGCCGCTTGACGACCTGGTGGATCGAATGAATCTGCAGCTGCTGCATCTGATTGGCGTCCGTTCGCTCCAGCCGTAGCATCACCTGGCGCCGACATTGATGTTCGATGCCAACCTTCCTCGGGAGCTCCTCCTCCTTTCCGTCCGGTTCCCACTTCGCATTCTCCTACTCCATCCGTTGCTATTGCTGCTGCTGCTGGTCCTCGTACTTGCGAGCTGTTGGTGTCCCCAGCGCTCGACATATCCGAATCCTCACTCGTCGTCGACTCGAAGAGCACTTCCAGTTCGGCTTTACCACCATAATGTAACATAATCCGTAGCTCGTTCCTGCAAGCAAATCCCAAGTAGAGAGGAAAGTTCAGTACTCAATCGCATCATCGCCAACAGCGAATTACAAGCAATCAAATATACCCCTCCCAAGGAGACCCATTCCATCCGCAAGCCGTTGACAAGCTTTTCCTGCCTGTTCTTAAGGATCTGTAGATGTGTACCGGGGTGCGGGAAGATGAACTTACTTGAGAAGCTCTGAAAGCCCATTGTGTGAGATGAGGCTCTCTGCCTTCTTGCGATCCGCTGGGCTCAATCGTAGCATGCCCTGCGAGACTAGCGCTTCTGCTCCATCTCTTTCTCCGCCTTCTGCAGACACTTGATGAGATTCTACGTCCTGATGGCCGGTGCTTTTATGTCCAGCCTGCATAAAGTCTACGGTACGCAGTCCGAGCCATTCGAGGCGAGGGACCGCAAAACGGCCAGGACGCTGGATGGTCCCGTTGCCGTACTGGTACATCCTGATTGGTAGTGGTAGAATGGATGGGTAACATGTAAGTTGAGAGCAGTTGTTTCCTTGAGCATGTGAGGTCAAGGATAAGGCACAGGCAGGAAGCCTTGGAGATTAGGGGAGACATACCTGAGGATGTCGATTCCATAGGGATCGCCGTCTGTGAGGATGAAGAAAGGAATGCTGTAGACAGAGGGACAACGTTTTGGGCAGTGGTGAGCCACACTTTTGAGCGTACCGAAGGGAAATGGGCGTAAGACAAAGCGAAACGAAGAAGCTTCGTACTCACTCTTTGTATTGCTCTGCTAGGAAGACGAGGAATTGCTGAGTCGCTTGGTCCGGGTAGCCCTTTCCCTGAACGAGTTGACCAAGCATCAGAGTTTCCCAAAGTCCAGGAAAGAATGACTGATCAGCGTTCCTTATGAATTGTGGTAGGGTAGAAAGCTCGAAGAGAACGTTCTCTAGCGGGGAGAACACCATATCTCACCGTGATGATGAGGCCGGGCTTGAGGTTCATGGAGGAACCCGCGGCGAAGGCATGCTGGCACAGAATCTGGAAGATCGCCTCCTTCTCGACGACAAGTACCCAAGTAGCTTCCGTCTGGAAGGTATCGAGGTCGTGCACGAAGGGTACTAGGTGTTGAGAAGCCGGACTCCCCTCAAGCCAAATAACGGGTTGTTGATGACCATCGTGTGCTCCGTCTCCTTCTGCGTCGGAATGGCCGTCGCGAGGGGATGGTAGAGACTGTCGGAGTTGAAGACGGAATGAGCCTGAGAGAAGTCCTTTAGCCGCAGCTCGAAGTCCTAGAGCATCTCGATCGACGTCCAGTGCTGAGGATAAGGAAGCGATGTGAGAGTCTGAGGACGTTTGACGTTTGAATAGGGCGACGTCTCGATAGAAGAGGTCTCTGTATAGATGGGACAGAGGAGAAGGGGCCGGGCGGGAGTTGTGCGGGATGTCCGGCAAGTGAGGACGCAATGAAGCGAGAAGCATTATTAAGGCCAGAAGAAAAGGAGAGCTGCATCAATGAATCATTATTCGATGAAATTGGTTTTTGGGAAAGCCTGAAAATCAGATGCAAGGTGGGCCCACCTTGCATGCAGCACGATGCAGCGACATCAACGCTGTCTGGGATCTGAGACGCGGATCATTGTCCCTGGTGTAATATGTCAAATTTCCGCGGCGCCATACCTTTTGGTGATGAAAGAACCCGTACTTGCCGCAGAATGCGATTGCTCTAGTATTTTGAACGCTTGGGCTGTGGGGAACAGAGGAAGTCAGTACCATTCGCAAGTATGAGTGAGAGGAATTCCCTGTCGCTACGAGGTTGTATTCGGCACTCGAATGGCAGCCATGAGGGTCGGCCTATGTTTACCTTGATAGCGAGTTTGGGACACTTTGCAGTTTGGGAAATTTATGATACTGCGAAGCAGAACAGACCGGATGAGCGCGGGTGCAATAAGGTCGGCACAGACATGTCACTTTCGACCAAAGCTTGCCGGTGTGTCTGACCTCTGGATGTAAGGAGCCACCTCATCTGACGGACGGGAAGTCATGCTTGTATGCTGTGCGCTTGGCTCGGCAGCACCATCTGCACTTGATGGTACTACGTCTTGCTGCGCGAAGATGCCGTGGTTCCTGTCTGATCGCGGGAAAATGCGCTCCAAAACGTCCAATGTGCACTCTTCGATGCGATCGAGAGCGTTTTGCCGTCTAGAACACGCAAGGGAGGATGAGGGCCATCCAGTATGTGTCATCTATCGTCCATTCTCGAGTACAAGCGTGGAGACGTGGTCGGAGGGGAAGTATCTCACTGTGCCTCCAGGTCAACCAGGGAACTGCACGGAAATAGAAATATGAGAAGGGATCAGAACGCATACTTTGAAGCACAGAAGCGTGTCTTGATCGCAGAGACGTGCCACGAAGCTGCTCACCTTGTATGGGTGTTCGACATCTCTCCGATCGTTGTCTTCGAGTTCCGGGGCTTGAGATTGCAAATGCGTGGTATCCGTCGACGACAAAGACCGGAAGAGCGCACGCTTTGATGGCTACCTGGTAGGGACGTTTTGGGTGTATATCAGAAGGGATGGAGGTACGTTTGCTAGGGTGATTAGAGAGCGTGGGAAGCAAAGTCAGCGTTTCATAATTGTGAAATGTGAAATGCTTTCCGTCGCTGTTCCGTCCATCCACCGGAAAGATTGCGAATGCGTCAGGCACCAAAGGCTGCTACGGAAAGGTATGCCTGAAGGTATCAGCGAACACTCCTGGGAGTTACTCAGAGGGCTACACGCTGCTTGGTGTTACCACACGCCTGGAACGAGTATCAGCAGCAGTAGATCGGCGATCATCAGATAGCGCCAGTCCTATTATTATTCTTGTTCTGAATCAAGGAGAGCAAGCAGCGTAAAGCATAGGATTGTGCTGGAGATATGGAACGTGCTTGAAACTGCACACGGACTCCACTGCACCGTGCACGCACCTCGAGGTGTATTCCCCTGTTCGCGAACCATCGCCTCACAGCTTACATCCAGCGCGAGTCGGTCCTAGGAGCAGGGGGACTTTGGTGATCGATGCTTGACGACAACGAGATAGAGGTGGTCCTTGCTTCCCCCAATTGCATACCCGAAACCACGGTACAGGGCTACAGGCGTACAGCACACAGAGCCGAGGCGACCGGATGATCATCGAATGTCTGCGGTGCAGCCTCGGTACTGTGCGACACGGTGATGTAGGTTTGCACGTGATCCTTTTCGAGCACGTGGCATGACGCGCTTCACTTCGCGACCGCGTCTCTCCCAAAAAAGAAAACAAACAAACAAAAAACAACAACACGGACTTTGAGGTCACCGCAAAGACACCAACGACCGACGACACCAACACAAAGCAGGTCGACGATCTTTTACTTTCCCTTCCATCGCCAACCGCCTTCCTCTCACAACACACATCACTCCACCACCCACACACTCTCACAACCATCGGAATCCCAACGCTCCAACAGCTCACCGGTCCACTCCAGCAGTAGTAGTAGCAGCCAGTAGTAGAGCAGCACACTACAGTACCAGCCGCCCCTCTGCAGACAAACCCCCATCGCCGTCGTCCATACTCAGCAGCATCTGCACGCAGCCTCATTTTTCAACGTCAACGCGTCAACTCCAACACTTCCACAACATCCCCACCCCACACATCACTTCGCTCACACACAACGGGTCCGCGCTTCGACAAGAGCTCCTCCCGCACCCTTCCATCAAGTCGCTACGTAGTCCGCATCGATTCTGTACGGATCGTCCCACCGCCCCCAAAGAGTCGGTTCAAACTCATACGCAACAACAAAATAACCCTGGACTTGTCTCGAATCGTTGAGCATCTACACCGTCCACTGAAACACTAGGGACAGCCATCGAATCGCCTGTTCAACTCCACAAAAGAAAAAAAGGTGTTCCTTTCCTCCAACCAAAAGCATCTCAAATCCTGTAAGTTTCATCCTTCGTTCTGCATCCTCTACGACCACGACCACGACCACGAAAAACTCGGTCTTCTTTCCCCACCAGCGACCAGGGACTGACCCCTTCCTATCTTCTACCTCCCTGCTATTCATGCTGCAATTCTGTTCAGCACGCATACAAGAGACAGCCATGGCCGCAGCAGCAGCAGCTCATCCTCGCGGCGCATCACCCACAAAGCAAGTTCGCAAGGCCGAACCCGCAAGAGAAGCCTCTCCGAAGAAGAAGACGGCTTCATCCAGTTCGCGCAAGCCTCAACTCCCCAGTCCACCACGTGTTATTCTTGATGCTGAGAACAACCAGTATCGACGAGGCGCACTTTTGGGACAGGTGAGCCTCCGCCATGCTGTGAATTGCCCGCTTTCAGGATGCTAACACTAAGGTTCTCAATCCGAACTTTCCTTCGTAGGGCGGGTTTGCACGCGTTTACGAAGTCACAGATGACTTCGGAAACCACAAGGCATTCAAAGCTATCGCGAAGAGCGCCATCTTCCAATCAAAGAAGAACAGACAAAAGGTCAGTATACGTTGAGCCCCGGAGGACATATCGCGGTCGCCATGTGCTGACAGACTTCTTCATGTGAACACACAGGTCCTGGCGGAGATTATGATTCACAAGTCCTGCAAGCACCCCAACATTGTCCGGTTTGAGGACAGCTTCGAAGACAACGAAAACGTCTACTTCCGCCTGGAACTCTGCCGCAACGGGGTGAGTAGTCAAATACCTGATCGAGAGCGTATGATTTTCGAATGCCGTACTGACCCGACTACCCCGCCTGACACAGAGCATGAACGATATTGTCAAGCGACGCGGCAAATACTCGGAGCCTGAAGCCCGCTTCTTCATGGTCCAGATTGTCGCCGCATGTCAATACATGCACACCAACTCTATCATCCACCGCGACTTGAAGCTGGGAAACATCTTCCTCGACGCAAACATGAATGTCAAGATTGGCGACTTCGGACTGGCAGCCCTGCTCAAGTTTCCAGAGGAACGCAAACAGTAAGTATTTCTTCCGTTCGCACCTACTTCACTTGGAGGGGCTGAAACTGACTTTGAATTTCCAACTCTGTGCAGAACCATGTGTGGTACGCCTAATTACATTGCACCAGAGGTACTATTCCAGAAGAGCGGACACAGCTTCGAGGTAGACGTATGGTCTGTGGGAGTCATCTTGTAAGTTTCATAATTGTGTTACCCTGTGCCAACTTCGCTCCATCCTGACCGCCTCATCATCGCTGAATCTACAGGTATACCCTCCTCGTCGGCAAGCCGCCATTCCAGACCAACATGGTCGAGCTCATCTACGAAAAGATCAAGAAGAATGAATACGAGATTCCTGCGGAGTCAAAGATCTCAGAAGAGTCCAAGGACTTGATCCGCAAGATTCTCACGCTTGACCCTGGTGAGTATCATGAAGTACGACTCAGACTCACTTGCGATTGGTGTGCTCATCATCTCTTCCACATCCAGCCGAACGACCCAGTCTCATTGAGATCATGAACCATCCATGGTTCCGCTGCGGCACGTTCCCAACCTACGTTCCTTCAACAGCCACCGAGGCCGACCCTTGCATCGCTCCCATCCCCCGGGAACAGAGTCTGCAAAACTTCGAGCTGCTCAAGGAGGCATCAAACTGGGATCCTCACGCAGACGACTTGGCGGAAGAGGAGAAGGAAGATGTCGACCCTGTAACATTAGACAAGCGAGCCCGGGAACAGCTGCGGGATCAAGAGACGCAAGAAGAGCAACGAGACCAACTGGACAAGGCTTTCGAAAGAGCGATTCAACCAGGCAGCCCGATTTCAAACCTCATCAAGGCCAGCAGACAACCGCTTGTCAAGGCTGGTCAGGGTATGCCTGCCTCTCGAAGCTCCACACACTCTCTTGCCAGGGCAACGAGCGCACTGTCGATAAGCGGCAAGCACCATCACACCGATTCCGCCAACGGAAGGCGACACGATAAGGAGAATGCTGAGCCCAACCATGGTCTGCGCACTCTTCGAAACGGGAAGGATGCCAATGGAGTCGAGGAGCGTCGGCTTCTGCAAGAAAAGGCACGGTTGGTTGCAGATGTTGGGTCAGCTCCGCTGGGCTCGGCTGGAGTGAATGGGACGGGCAGCCAGCTGTCTGACTCCATCAACGGGCCTGAGATCGTCATTGAGCGCCTCAACGATGCCTTGGTGGCATTCGAGACCAACACAGAGTTCGAGGACCCGGAAGTGGACGCGGTTGAGCAACATCTTGTGGTGGAGGACGGCGAGGTTGTCGGTCGGCAACCTGAGGGTCCTAAGGCCTTTGTCATATCGTGGTTGGACGAGTCGAGTAAGTGGGGGTTGGCGTACGCGTTGGCGGATGGCAGTGTTGGGTGCTACTTCCGCGACGGGTCTACCATGACGTTCTCGGCAAACCGAACGCATTTCGACTTTATCAGCACGGCTGCGCGAAGTCGGTCGAACAGTGTCACCTCTGCGGTCAAGGAGTCTCGAAAGCAGCTTGATCACGTACGAAGGTCGAGCTTCGTCCTGCCTTCCCCTGGCTCTGGGCCTGAGGGGACGGATGGAATCTCGGAGGACATGTTCCGAAGAGTCAAGATCATGCGTCACCTTGAGCAGGAGATCATGGAGAGGTTGTGGGGCGGTGCGGAGAACCCTCTTTGCTGGGTTGACGCTGCGACTTCGACGGGAATGCCGTTTGTGCACAAATGGTACCGGTGCTCGCAAGCGATTGTGTTCCGTCTCAGTAACTCGGTGATCCAGGTGAGTACAAAGCGAAGCGCTGAGGATTAGAGAGTGTTCAAAAGCTGACATGGGAATGATCTCTGGCGTTACAGCTCAACTTCTATGACCACGTCAAGCTCTTCCTGTCACAAGGTGGGAAAGTCATTTCCGCCATTGACTGCGTCTCACGGACGAATGGCGTACCTGTGATGAAGACCTGGACCATTGCCGAATTCGTCTCGATTGCTTTCCCCTGCCGGTCACAACGGGAGGATGAGGCGGCCGAGGAGGCAGAGCGAAACGGTGGTGAGCCCGCGATATTCCGGACTAAGCCTGCCGAGCGTCGATTCGTCCGGGCGTTGGTGAAGAAGCTTCGTTATGCGCGGGACGAGCTCGAACGATTGACGGGCGCGGCTGGTCGACCGGCGAGTGTTGCTGGTTCGACGAAATCGGAGCGGCCGTCGAGCATGGCTAGTATTGTGCGGACGGCGAGTGCGGCCAGTGTGGCGAGCACTCGGGTGCGATGAGGAGGTTGCTGGCACGGCAGGGACCTTGTTATCTTTGCCCGTGCAGATGGTCCGGCAGACATGCCTTTCGCTCGATCTCGAACTGCGGTAATAATCTTTCTTCCCACCCCAACTTCCAATTCGGTCCGGGAGCCTCGCTCGACATGCTTTTCGACTTCGACTTGGCTTGCCGCCCTCTTTCTCCCACCCTCACGCCCGGAAGGGAACGAAAAAGGCGCCTTTCAGGAAAAACATTTGCCGTTGTTCTTTCCAAATCCCTCGGTCTTGGGGGGGGGGGGGGGGGGGGGGTTCCAAAGTACGATAACGGGGGCTTATGGGACGCAAACGACGTCGAATGCTGGCCTTACCCTGTCGTTTCCTACTCGATTCCCCCCCTCCAAGCCTCCGGATCTATCTCTCCCATTTGCAACAGGTGTGGTCTCTTTTCTCCCTCTCGTCTCGTCTCCATCTCCATCCCATCATCCAAGTTTTTTTTTTTCCCTTTCTTTCCCCTTTCCCTTCTTCGCTCTCGTCCTCTTTCTCTCTCTGTGACCATCGTTCTCCAGTCATGATGACAACACTATCATCTTCCTTCACATGTCTTTCCTGATGTTCCCTTGCCTCGCCTTCTAAGAGTTCAGACATGCTAGGAAGGAACGCTACTATGTACTGTGGCTGGAAAAGGAGCTCGGCCAGATCGGGTGTAAAAAGTTCGGGGTGTGACACGAGCGGCCTTCTGGAAGACCTTCACCTCATCATTCCACACACATTCACATCGCCGGTCACCCACAGCACTTGAGTGACTGCCCGCTTCCCCGTCTCTACTGACGCTGGCCAGGATAGCTCGTCTTCTCCGCCGACTTTTAGGCTTCAGAAGGTCCCATATAGTAAAGGTCACATCCCTCTCACCACCGCTGTCAGTTGTCCATGGTAGTCGCAGGGGCGGCCTCTCGCAACGGGGCCCCAGCCTCGTCAGGAGGCTCACCCAGGATCACAATCACCCCGTCCACAGCCCGCGCACCGGACCCTCCAGCTTCTACTCTCCCCTCCCCGACATTCTCCACCGCCTCTCGCCAGCTCGCTGCCCTGAGTCCATACTCCCTCGAGGCATGTCTGGCGGAAGCACTCGAAGTCTGGCGTAGAGACCTACGAAGTCTTTTCGATCATGCGTCGGATCGGTTCCCTGATGTCGGATGGACTGTGCCTGCTCATGATCCGGAAGGCGCTTCGGCGGGCTCGTCTTCGCATGGGCTTGGTACCAGCTTTTCCGCTGCGAGCTCGGCGGTGTCTTTTGCGAACCCGAAGGAAGAGACTATATGGGCGCATAAAGGTGAGCTATTTACTCCCCTTAGTGTGCGCTGTGATAGAAGGGGAAAAGCTAGCATGCTGACAGGTGTACGTCTTCTCTGCGTCCCGCCTTCGCTCATCTCCGCGACGGTCTGGTAGCCATCCTTTACGCGCGAGCGCCGAACACCTTTCAGGCTCGCTACTTGAATCTGAGAAGCGCGTCCGAAAAGCTCGGGCATCTGGCGAACAACAGTAGCGTATCGCTTCCATCTATCCGCACCTCCAATGACTATCTAGGCTCACGTCCGGCCTGGGCTAGAAGAAGAACAGTGCGGGGATCAGCGCCGCCCAGCAGCTTCGGCATGCCGAAGGGATATATTGCCGGAAGCAGCTCGGTTGCCAGCGACAGCGAGGACGATGCAGGCGTCGCCGAACCGCCTGCTACCTTGCGTCGATTCGACAGTCGAGACTCGCTCGCTTCGTCCATTGAGCGGCCGGATTCCCGTAGCAGTTTTGCGGGCAGCTCGGACGAACATGGGTTGGGCTATGATACCGCTTCCGTCAGCGAAGGCAGTATGGCAAGTGGAGATTCGGCCAGCACGATCAGACCGCCTCTCAATCTGGAGGGGATCAGCACGGAGTTCTTCTCCTCCATTTTGGAGTATCTGTATACCGCGGAGGAAAGCATGGTCGAGGCCTTCGAGTTCCTCTACCAAGACCGGATCTCGCTCGGAGGGAGCCAAGAGGAGCGTATGGAGAAGCTGCGGCAGGACTTTGTCTTCATGTGGAGGAGCAAACTCTTTTCGGATGTGACGATCTCACTCAATTCCGACGACGCGCGGGCGATTCGGAGTATTCCAGATGCCGCAGCCTCAGCAGTCTCCCTCGCGTCCTCAGTCACACATCCGGATGGCGCAGAATCGGTCGCGGGGGACGATGAGACCAGCACATTCTCTACACACAGAATGATCTTGGTCTCTCGCTCGCCCTACTTTGCTTCACAACTGCTATCCAAGTTCTCAGACTCTCACGCTACCACTCTACATCTTCCGTCGCCTCCTTTCACCCCGGCCTCGGTACACTTCACTCTCGGCTTCCTCTACACGGGAACTCTCTTCTTTTCCAATCGCACATTCGACCTCACCACGGCCTTCCAGCTCTGGCGATCGGGAGATTATCTGCAGGTGGAGACGCTGAAGAGCGTGACCAGCGCACTCATCGCCAAACAGTTCTGCCACGAATTTGCATGCTCACCGCCCTGCAAGTCGTGTATCAAGCGCGTCCCACGAACACTGGCCTTCACTTGCTCTCCCGACGTCAATGAGCCGCACTTGGGCGCCCGCGCCCGCGCTGCGGTCTCGGGCGAACACTTTGGCGCCTACTGGGGCAAAGAGATTGGCAACCTGGACTACACAGCGCGGGGCGCAATCGTCGCAGATACATGTGCGCGAGTCGAGAGTAATCCGGCGTTGTTGGTGCCGACGTTGCGCCAGCTGTCCATCGTCGGTACCAAGATCGACACAGAGCGCTCGTCCAAATGGGTGGATGCGCTGCGATGGATGTGCGAGTCGGTTGAGGGTCGGCTGCGGGATCTACTGGAGGCTCAATTTGAAGTCATCGTTGCCAGCGCCGAGTGGAACCAGCTCTTGGAAGGCGTCACTTTCATGCGCGATGTGTTGGACAAGGCTTTGGTGATGCTCATCGATGGACTCAATGAGCGTCGCGCCGCCAAAATTTATCAGGTCCTGGTAGGGACTGTCTTGCTGCGGGAGGATGGATTTGCAGTAGACACGATTCGACAAGCGATTGAAGATGGACGTGGGGGTGTTCTGCGATTTATCAAGCGGAGGTGGATTGGCATTCGCGCCTTTGCCGGCTTCAACGGACTGGAACGCTGGTGTCTGAAGGAGATCTCGCACGAGATTGACGTTCCCGAAGACGAGCTTCTGCTGCCTGATCAGGAAGCTGCGGCGCTGGCTCCAGCAAAGAAGCCACCGAAGGTTGCGGTTCTACGAACTGGTGGGCGGCCCATGGCAGCCCGTAACGCTTCTTCCTCCACCGAGGAGCGTGAAGCAGGGCCTATCAACATGCGTGCCCAGGTCCTCAACAGGAACGCCGCCCGGGCGACTGTGACGGCTGCTTCTCAACGACCTGCTGCGAACGGGTCACCTTCGCCTCGAACAAGCACGGGACCTGCTGGTGCTTCCGCTTCCGCATCAAATGGGGCTGGATCATCGACATCTCCAAGAGTCAGAACTTCATCTGCGACGAGCTCGAATGCTTCGATTCGGAGAGCACCTGCACCCACTCGAGCTCTTTCTAGTGCCTCACAGTCATCAACTGCGTCAACGGTGTCTCGCTCATCGACTTCGGTGTCCGCCACGCGGAGCACAACCGCAGCAGCAGCAGCGGCAAGAACTTTGAGTGCAAATGATGCTCAGCGCACTGCGTCCAGAACAACTCAGACCAGTCCGAGCGTACGACGCGTGCCTTCTGCGTCTTCGATCCGATCACAGGGCAGTGCCGCTTCGGCCGCGTCGACTGTAAGCGGTGAGGCGCATACCCCTACGCCCAGTATTCGATCGGTTCGTCTTGCGTCGTCAGCTCCAGCGCCGCCAGCGACCAAGGTAGCGCCGAAGGCGAGCTCTTCAGTAGGGCGCGTCTCGGGCAACTCGGCCGCTGCGAGCATCAAATCTACGAGTAGTGCTGCGTCTCTGCGTGCGGCAGCGACGTCCCCGGCAATGAGTGGGCGGTCTATGAGCAGTGCCTCCTCCACGGCGCCCACCACGCCTACGACTCCATCGCGACGAAGCAACGCCACTACTCCTAAAGCTGCGGCAGCAGTAGTCAGGTCCACGGCTACCACGCCAACAAAGACACACTCCTATCTGAAGGCAACGCCGAAGCCGCCGGCTGGTAAGCTTTCCACGGGAAGCACGAGCTCTGTACGCTCACGGGCTCCTTCGGCAGCATCATCGAATGTGACTACTCCTGTGAAACGGACTGCCGTTGGTACTGCTCTGGCCAAGACGTCGACTGCTACAACATCCAAGTCGACTCAAAAGCCTGTCTTGGGGGCATCGACTTCCGCGGCGGCGAACACCGCTCCTGTTCCTCCTCAAGCAAAGGCACAGATACGGGCACCAGAGCCAGAGCCGGAGCCAGTATCGGCGTCGACCTCTGAAATGGAGGTGGATGACCCCGCTGATGAGACGGTGACGGAGGAAGATGTCAAGGTGGCTGGCACCAACTTGATCCTGGGCATCCCCTGCATCATCTCCCCGCGAGATTCTCAGACCGGCAAGTCGGCACGACTTCGTGCTACCGTCAAGTACATCGGTCCTTTGAAGGGTCGTCGTGGGTCCTGGTTGGGCGTCGAAGTGCCTTTCCCTCTTCCTTCGGGCATCGAGGAGGACAACCTCGGCGGTTTGAACGATGGAAGCGATCAAGGTATTCGATACTTTGTCTTGGGTCTCCCCAACGCAAGTGAGAACGATGGCGATCGGGATATGTCCGATGTTGAGAACGATGATCCTCTGAAGGAAGTCGAGCTGGAACGTCGTGCTCGACGGAGACGGATCGCCGGTGTCGTCCGTGCAGCTTCTGAGGCACTGAGCAGCGGGGGCAGTGACTACCATGCTGACTCAAACGGAGGATCGTATGACAACCTCAGTCCGGATAGCGCGAACGGACAACCCAGTGCGAAGCGGTTGAAGAATTTGCGCGGGGCGGGAATGGCGATGAAGCGGCAACTCTCGTCGTCGGAAGGAGGAGGCGAGACTCGGGGTCTCTTCATCCGGCCCCATGAAGTTCTGTTTGTCGTCACCCCCGACGGAATGTGAACAAGTTCCAGGGGCATGCACGTCGTCTCTATGCCGTTTTTTCGGATCCTTCGAGTTATTCGACAACACATATGGCTCCTTTCCTCCGCTCGATCCACGAGGTGTCTTCCATGCAACCGCTTTATATCTTTTTCACTCGCGTCTGCGAATTTGGCTCTGGCTGCTTCCTGCCCTGGCTCGAATCATGGCGATACCATCAAAACCTCGAGAAACAGCACTCGATATACCTCCCTCAAGACCCAATCCTCAAGTGATACACTTTCCTTCTTCTTCAACCACAGTCCCTGCTTTCACCATTCAGATTGTCGTCTTTTATGCGGTTCCCTTTTTTTCTGCCGCGGCCCACTCACTCCTTCCTTCCTTTCGTTCTCGGCTGCCTTCGTCTTTCCCTCTTTCCTGAGTTGCTCTGATCCCTTTACTATATCTATATATTCTCTTCTCTCACCTTCATTCTGGGACGACTTCCTTGCCTTCCCAATAATGCCATCACTTTCATTTGCAAACAGAAAGATGATTGTAGGATTATGGTGCATTGCTGCTCACCTAGGCGATTGACTGTGTAGCCTCTAATCCGTAAGAAGGGAGAAGAAGCGTGCGAGGCCACGGGTAAAGGCGTCCATGATGCTTATGCACTGGGGAGAAGGTGAGAGGGGACGAGGATGCGGTCTGCAAGTCTGGGCAGGGAAGGGAAGGGAAGAAAGTGAAGCGTACCTCCAAAACCACCATTGCTGCTCGCGAGGTCCAGCCCAAACTGGGTCTTCACATCGATCCAACCCTGTCGACAAGGTCAGCTCATCACTTCCCAGTGTCTCGAACAAGCAGAACTTCCATCTCGCTCTTTGTTGGCTCACCCCGTTTTGCATTTGTTGACCTCAAGAAGGGGAAAGCATCAGGGTGCCCAGAAGGAAACGGTTCGTTTTACGGAGCACTCACGCAATGCGGTTGGCAGAAAACGTAGGATGATTTTCCCCCCAGCCCTCGTCAACGTTCGTTTAACTATGCCACCACAAGTTCGCAAGCCTCAAGGCGAGGTGCTGCCGGGTTCGAGGGTATGTCGAGAGGTTGCAGACGGGAGAGCAGGAATGGAGATGAGAAGGCATTGTCTTCATGACCGTCGCGAGTTACGAGACCGCATCATACTCACCCCAACTCCCGACTAACCCATTCCCTTCACCGACGCTTCGACTGCGGTGCCGATTCATCGTCATCGAGCACAATTTTGCGCAACTTCCGTTTCCGCAACCCATCATCCTCATCCGCATCACCAAGGACACTAGCACGCACCAAAGGTACCGTCTTCGAATCGCCCCCCAATCCCGTACCCGAAGCCAAGCTGGCACCGATCCCATCCTTCTTGAGGCCGATACTGATCCGCTTCCCTCCGCCTCCCGCGGCTGCATTCGCACCAGCACCGACACCGCCACCTGCAACACCGCCATCCTTCTTGGCAGCAATATTGAGTCGGATCGCACCCGTGCCAGATCCAGGTATGAGGATACCTGCTGCGCGCTGTCGTTCTTGGAGTGCTGCCATGTCTGCTGCTTGTTGGGCAAGGAACCGTTCTGCTTCAGCGGCGGCGGCAGCAGCAGCCGCAGCTTCGGCCTCTTCGTCTCTAGCGTCCTTCTCTTGTTCACGACGGTGGAAGTTGAGCCGATGATGTCTCCATCGAGACCTGCGAATTGGAAAGTATGGGAGTGAGCCGAAGTTTGTGAAGCCGTCGCAATCGTTTCTTTAGGAACGTACCGATCATAGTAGAACATCTCCTTCTCTTGTGATTCTTCCTCTGACCAGTTCTGGTAGAAGCGAAGCATGCTGTCCTTGTCCCTCTGTCTTCTTTCCTCATCTGCCTTTTCTCTTGTGAGCTCTCGCTCCCAGTGTGTGACCCTTGCCCTCTCTCGTTGCACCGCGCGACGTTCAGCCTACGATAAGGAACCAGAGACAGGTCAGCAAATCGTATAAGGAAGTATAACTTTGGTTGAGAACCCGGGCAGTGATGTGACTTTACTCACGTCTCCGAAATTCCGGTCATCTTCGATGTCCTTCGCCTTCTTCCGTCTCCGTTCCTCGACCTCATCACGTTCTTCCGGATCAAGGTTGCTCAGATCATCAGTCGGGCCCTCCTGTTTCGCTCCTCGCTCAGAGACAAAGTTGAGTGGCCGATTGTACGATTGTGGATCCGCGCCCGGTCCGAACCGGCCATTTCCTCGTGAGCCAGATGGACCAGATGAAGATCCATTAGGCCCACCACGCCCTCCTCCTCCAGCCGCAGCCGCCCGATCCCGCTGCTCTCGATCTCTCGCTCGTTGCCGTTCGAGGTCAATCTCCTTCTTTCGTGCGGCTTCCTCGCGCGCAGCCGCAGCCTGTCGGAATTGTTCGATCTCGTTTAGGACGCTACCCCGATGTTCCTCCGGGAGGTCTTCTGATGTCAAGTCCTTGAGATGCGCAGGGATTTCGTAGGCGGCGATGGAAGAGTCTGCACCTTCGTTGCGGGAGTTGGGATCACTCATCCGTTGGACGATGCTCTGCACGCGTGATACGGCTTCAGAATCGTTGACGTCGTCTTGCTGTAGAGACAAAAAAAAATTGGAAAGGGTACGCATGATATGTGGTCAGGAAACTGATGCATCAAGCTTGTATCCTGGAGGTCGAATCATGAAAGACTTACGTCGGTAGCCATCCGCTCGTTCTCCCATCCTTCCATGTACTTCTTCGTCTTCTCGTCCGCTTTTACCGCAAGCTTCTTCGAAGGTTCTCCGCTCTGGAATGCTGGCAGCTCGAGCCCGTTCAAGGTCTTGAGTGCGCGTTTCACGCTTCCAGGATCGTGGAACTCAGCAAAGCCGAAGGCCTTGTTCGGTCTTTTGAGTTGGCGAAGACTTCCACAGGCCTGGTGGGGGGAGGCGAGTAATCGATGCAGAATCACTGTCTTTAGTACTGCCGCGTAGCATATCATTCGCGATCAAAGCGAGAAACGGCAACTCACCTCAAGTAATCGAGTGATCCAGACATCCGTCACACCCGCAGCGATGGACCCCACAAAAAGAGTTGTGGCAGGCTCGGGCGCGCCGAGTGGAGGAGGTGCCTGTGCGGAACCTGGCGTTGTAGATCCCGGGGCCTGAGGCGGTGGACCTGGAGGTGCGCCCGGAGCAGGACCAGGAGGAGGACCCATGCCTCCAGGACTCCAAGCGGGCGCGAGTGGTAGACCGTGATGGGCATGTCCGTTGGATGTCAGACTTCCGGGACTCATGAACTGAGGTGGTGGACCGGGAAGCTGACCTGCACCGATGCCGGCGCGCATGGGACGTGGAGGCAGTGGGGTGAGGTTTGGATTGTTGGAGCTGGTTGCCCAGCCTGTACCGCGGTTCGCCATCCTTCCTTGCTTTTGCGCTGCTCGTCTTGACTTGAAGGGAAGGACTTGGAGGTATGGTCCATCGAAGGAAAGTCATTCAAGATCCTCCATATGAAGATTCTTGTCGGTATGTTATCGGTATCATTGTTTGCTTATGTAATATTCGGTAGTGAGTCGGTATCCGTACCTCCCTCTCCAGCTTCCCTCGACCTTGGTTGGGACTGAAGGAGGTCGTCTGTGAAGGTAAAGATGAAGGCCATCCAGGGTGAGTGGCTGCGACTGTCTGCTGTAATGCTATCCTCCCATCGCTTCTGCTGTTTCTGACTTGAAGTTCAATCTCTACTATTTGACCGAGTCTGAAGGCGTTCTCTTGACGTGGTGAGCTACCATCCCTCGCTGTAACCTGATCGTCTCCTGCTCATGTTGTTCCTTCCCACAGCGACCCGGCCTTGAAGCAACTCATCCTCCATCTGGATGCGGCCGCTCCAAGTCGCTTTGTCCTCCAGGACTTAGACGCCACTCATCTGTTCATCAATGCCAAGTTCATCGAGTACATCAGGGAGCATCTCGACGAAGAGGTGGGTTGGCCTTCCGACTCCCTCTCCTTTCGCTTTGATCTCTGACAGTCCTTTCTGCTACTTCCCTGATTCAGCTCGAGAAGAACACGTACACGATGGACGTGTCATGATATCTCGTCGAAATACAATCATTGTGCCAAAGCCCCTCCTCAAGTCGACTTGGACATTCTCAGAGCGTGTCTTGACTTGTTTGAATGCAGTTTCTTTTGTATCGTCTATGTGAAGGTCAGCACTTTCTCTCGCTCCTTAGCATCAGGCATGTGCGCCGCCCCAGCCGCTCGCTCAAATTCGTCCACAATCTCCCAGTCTTCCCATTCCACCACTCGCCCAGCCAGACCGTCAATGGCCAGCTCCGCTCCCGTCGGCCCCTTCTTCGTTCTTGGCGTCAAAACTCCTCGTCGCTCGGAAGATGATTGCCCTGTGCGATGTGCAAGAAGGGCGTCCTGAATCCGGGACGGAGGTGCAGCCGGGTCGGAGATATCCTTCGTTGTCGAGGATGCCTGCGAGAGCATTAGGTCGACCGTATCATACGCATCGTACATCGTTGTTGCAATCACGCCAACAGGACCTCGGCCAATCCAACCCGTCGTATACACTCGAGGAAGCTGCGATGTTATCTTCGCCGGTCAGCAAGGGTGTTTTGTACGACTCAACCTGCATATGTTTGGGACTCACCTCTTCGATATCCAATCCAAGCTGAGCAGCCGCCTCTGAATTCCACTCCACCGAGCCCTTGTCATTCTTTATCACCGCCCGCCGTTGATCGAAGGGAATGAGTTGTTGCCACTTCTGCGACGCCGCGCTCTGCCCACTGGCATCAGATGGCAGAGGCAAGGGTGCTCCAGCATATCCGAGGCTGTAAACGACCGAATCTGTGTCCGTCGTAAGCATCTTGCCTGTCGAGCGCACTGAGCCCCATTGAGGTTCTGTAAGCTGTGGAGGACTACCTCCACCCCAAGTAGGAGTCTCCGCTGGCGAAGTTGGGGCTGGACTCGGAACAGCGGAGGCTGAAGTGCCCGAGCTTGATGGTACGGGCTCCGTGACAGACCACCTAATCGAGCCGACCTGGGCTCTCCCCTGAGAGCTTCCCTCTCCTGAAGAAGACCCTGTCGAAGGTTGAATGGCCTCAGGAGCACGGAAAGGTTCCAGACTCCAACTCTTGCGATGACCGGCTGCGTCTGGCTTGGGTGCCTTGCTCCCCTTTATCAGCAAGTCGACCAGACGCTTTCGTATTCTGAGCTCGCCGGACAACTCTGATGCATGCTTCGTGAACGCTTCCTTCCCCATCGACCCAAACTCCCCCGCTTTGAGGCTCCTTGTCGCACCATCAGAAAGTTGCTTGAGCCGGGCAACATCCTCCAAAGCAAGCTCGCCAGACTCCTTGGAGAGCGGGACGAAGTCGATCCCTTCACTCTCACCCAACGTGAGCATCTCCCTAACCTCCTTGTTCGTGAAGGCGACCTGAGCGACTCCTCGTCTCGCAACAATGCTGACGTGCTCAACGCGCGTGTCCGCTAGTCGACTGAGCACGGGAGATGGAATGTCGGTTCTCGCTAGGAAGGACGAAGTCGGAGAGCGCGCGCGGAGCAGGATTCGCGCCACATCGAGAGCAACGTTTCCTGCACCGATGATGGAAACGTGTCGAGCATCTGGCCGTACCGCGTCAAGCCAGGGCGATGCCGGTCCATTTCGCTCCGCCGCCGCCGCCGCCGCCGTCGTGGCTGGATGTGCGTCCGGATGACCATTGTACCAATTCACGAAGTCCAAAGCTGAGCATACCCCACGCAGATCCTGGCCAGTCACTCTTGAGCCGAGCGTTCGAGCCTGTGCCGAACCATACGCGAGGATGATATGTGTATAATGCCGCAAGAGATCTTGGAGCGGGAGCTCAAGTGCCGTCCCTACTGTACCCTGCGCTGAGCCGAGGGAACTAGCGGCGACGACTCGGACATTGCCAAAGAATCGAAAGGTCCCCGCTCTGACTCCATCGCTCGACGGACCCTCAGTATCCACCCCGCCTGCATTCTGCTGATTGACCAATGCTGATCTGACGACCTCCGTGAATCGATGGGTGACATTCTTGACGTCCGGATGATCTGGCGCTACCCCTGCGCGAACGAGACCGAAGGGCGTGGGCAAGCTTTCGTAGATGTGGACCGCGCTGATCGGGGCAGAGGTAGAGGGAGAGGTGAGGGCCCGAGTGGCAGCGTAGAAGGCGGAGGGACCGCTGCCGATGATGGCCAGCTTGATGGGTTGCATCCTTGCCCTCTCTTCACTCTTGCGCTTGGGGGACTGTCCTTGACGCTTTCCAGGACTTGCGCGCGCAAAGCTCAGGATGGAGGGAAGCTTGTACAAAAGTAGCGAAGGATGGAATGGCGATGATGGTGATGCCATGGAAGACCTCCTCGACCTCATCGTCATCTCCATCTCCATCGGAAGGAAGACGGGAAGGTCAGGAAGAGAACCACCACCAACCCTTCCAATCGCCCAGCAGGAGTGAGACCAGCATGTCCAGCCTCCACCCCATCGCCGATCTCCAGCGCCGCGTCTCCAAGCAGTTCGACGCCGCCATCGCCTCAGGAGACGCCTTCTTCTACGAATCCTCGCGCACGGTCGTCCAAGACACCTCCACGGGAACTCCCATCGACTTCGCCATCACATGCGTACCCGCGCTCGCTCAGAAAGCAAAGGAGACACAGGAACAGAAGAGAGAGGATGAAGGGAGGTCTAATGGCGCCCCGAAAGAGGTGGACGACGAGGAGCGGAGGCCGGAGCAGAATGTTAAGGATGTCTTTGCGCCGCCTTACGTCCCCAACTTACTCGTCAAGGAGCTCGATGACTTCACAGTCCTCCTCAACAAGTTCGCCGTACTACCTCGACACTTCCTTCTCGTCACTCGAGGTGAGTTACCGCCTTCCTCAGAGAAGTTGGTTGATGAGTTATGCTTACGATGGGGAGGGTTTCCCATTTTCCTTACTGCAAGACTTCGTATCACAAGAACTGCCCCCCTCGCCCCGCATGCTCGCTCTCGCCTACCGGATCATCCTGTCCCAGCCAGCATCTCCCTCTTCTGAAACGATGGCATTCTACAACTGCGGCACCCATTCCGGCGCCTCACAGCCGCATCAGCATGTCCAGTTCATCACAGTCGGCAAAGCGACCCCCAAAACTGGAAAGGTCGGCGGCGCAGGAGATGGGGAGGATGAGGGGGAAGAGGACGACGAAGTTGATGATGATTTAGAGGAACGGCCGAATATCCCCATCGAGGCACTGTTAGATCGGATCGAAAGCGACGGCAAGGAAGACGGTATGTTCAGATTTAGATGCGCTCCAGGAACTCATCTCCCTTGTCCTCACAACCTCGCCCTTCTCGTTCCTTACACACACAGAGCACGTACACGCCCTACCCGTACCCTGGCAACACTTCGTCCGACTCATCAACCCTCCCAAAGTCCCTACATCCCCTTCCACACCCAAAGACCAACAAGAGACCAAACTCGCAACCTTGGAGAGATACATGGCCTCCCGCCTAATGTCTCTCATCGATGCTCAGTTCCAATCACGTCGCGTACAAGCGGCTAGCGCGGACGCTCCGGAATCGGGTAAACCTAGCTTCAACTTGTTGCTCTCCAAGCGGGCTTTCCATCTTATTCCGAGGAGAAAAGGGGATATTACCATTCCGATGAAGGAAGGCGGGGAGACGGAAGTCAGCGTAAACGCGTTGGGTGAGTTCTGGTTCTTGCCCCCATATCAGCTCAATATCTGAAGCTCACTCCCTGTTCCCTCCTCAGGTTACGCGGGCTTGCTGCTCGCGCGTTCGGACGAGGAGGTCGAAGCGATACGGGATGTCGAGGGCGGCATCATTGGCATCTTGAGCAAGGCTGGACGAGAACCTGTACCCGATGACAGCTGGGATCATGCATAGACCAACAACAACATACATTCTTATAACGAGGACCAAAACCTTCATCATGTTTGTGTACGTGCAGTGACAATTATTTGGCGAGTTAGAGGAAGGGTCCTTGAGGGATTGGAGCTTATCTACAGTACATGGCCAGACTCTGAAAGAGAAGAGAAGGGAAAGGGGACTGCAACATTCGATTCATCGGAAGAAAGCAAAAAGAGAGAAGCGAGCAAGAAGCGAACGGAAAACACGATAGAAAGGCCCATCATCATGCTACGACTTCACCAGCCTTCACCGACGGCACATCACCCACATCCGCCCCCGGTTTACCAGAAGCCATATCCACCAAACAACCTATCACCATCTCCGGCCCATCCACATGCCAATCCGCCAACGTCTTCTTCCCACTCGGACCCACCATCGTCGTGAATATGTTCTTCTTCCGCAGCTCAGGCATCAAGATCAACGGACGATTACCGGACGAGGCCGCTTGTTGGGCAGCTTTCGAGGCTGCGTCCGTCTCCCGATCCGAGGAAGACAGCACGGGCGGTTCCTTGTCGGAAGGACCCGAAGGAGTCGAGCCAGAAACAGACGTTGCAGAGCTTTCCGTCGTCTCGTCGCCAGAGGCGGACATGTCCAGCATCGAGGAAGACGAATGTCCAGAGATGGAGGACGAAGACGTCGTGCTACTCGGAGTTTCGGAAGGAACCGCTGTTGATGAGCTCGTCTTGGAGGTAGCCGTCGCCGCCGTCGTGGTCTTACTGCCCGAGCCGCTCGTCTTGTGTCCACTCCCACTCCCGAGCGGCGCAGGCGGACTCATCGTCAACGGCAGACTAAGCTCATGCGAAGCCGACGCCGATACACCCCCACCAGAAGCACTTCCAGCCGCCGCAGCGGCCTTCTTGCTCGCCTCTTCCTCCTCATGCTCGACCCGCTCGTACGTAGGCGGCGACATACTCGCCAACGCAGCAATAGCAGCAGGAACCCCATTCGGCCCACCCACCCGAATCGGAGACACCCCACGCACAGCATCATCATCCACCTCATTACTACTCTCCTCCTCCTCAAAGACGCCAGCCGAATTGAACAGCTTCGCAAATCGACTCCGACCCGTCCGCGCTGCCGAGATCGCCGCCATGACGAGCGGGGTAGCAGGCTCGAGACTGCCCAGCGCACGGAACATGTCCTCGTCCGTCTTATCGTCGCCGACGCAGAACACAAAGTCGACCTCTTGCGAGTGTTGGTGCAAGATCCTCTTGACGATCTCGCCCTTGTTCACCGCGAGCGGACGGACCTCCAAATTCTTTTTGCCCACAAGAACCTCGACCGCAAGTTCGTTCTGCGTCGTCAGATTCTCGAGATGAGCTTGACACTCCTTCGCCTGGAACGAGCCGAAATCCGGATCCGCATTCCGGTAATGCCAAGTTATCGAGCTCTTCTTCTGCTCAATGTTGCTCCCACCCGTCCGCTCCGTGTAGTACTGGAACACCTTCTTGACCTCCGCCATCCAGCCCATATCCAGATCCTGCGTCAAGTTCGCCCACTGGTCCGAGCCCGGCTCCTTCACAAAGCATCCATGCTCAGCACTGAATCCTATACCGCGCAGGTGTCCCAGATGCTTCGACAAGAACCGCTCGTCCCGACCCGATATGATGAAAATCACATTCCGCGGATCGTCAGTGAGAGTCTGCAACGCAGCGAGAAGCTCCTTCGAAGGCAACGCAGCCTCAGGATCCTTGACGATAGGCGTAAGCGTGCCGTCGTAATCGAGAAGCAAGAGCCTCTTTCGCGCAGAGAGGTAAGCATCTATGAGCCTATTTCGCTCGAGAGGAGGGGTGAAATGCGCAGCCTGACCACTCTCCAAGCGCACCAGCAGCTGCTTCACAAGCTGAGCCGCCCACGTGTGAGAGGTATGAGAGACCACCTGAGTGTAAAGCATGGCATGTCGCTCCCTCTTCTGAGCTGGCTGCAGCCGCAGACCGAAATCAATCGCCTTCGCAACACCTGATGTGTTCCAAGGATTGACTTGGATAGCCTCGCGCATCCGACCGGCCGTGCCCGTGAACTCGGACAATATGAGGGGACTGGGTCCAGTGTAGTCCGGATCCGGAGCGAAATGACTGCCAGATGCGTCCCCAGCAGCTGCGGCGGCTGCAGCGGCCGTCTCCGCCTGGAATCGAGCTTCTTGCGCGATCACGTACTGTAAATGATAGAAAAGAGGAGCTCAGTGATCAGCGCACACTCTGGTGTTACAAACCGAGAAGAACGAGCAAAGCCAAACTCACCTCAAGACTGGTAGTGTTCATCCCATCCCGCACACTAGTAATCAACGCCAAATCCGCCACCGCCAACAGAGCAAAGTACTCCTCCCGCTCAATCACCTGATGATAATGATGAACAGGAGTGAAACTCAAACTCCCAAACTCCCCATTGATCTGACTAACAAGCTCGCTAACCCTCCTCTCCAAACTCCGAGACTCGTTCGAAGACGGAGCGGTGACCTGGATGAGGATCACATTCCCGCGCCATTCGGGGAAATCGGCCAGTAGCTTGTAGAACGCCTGAAGCTTCTGGGTGACACCGCGGACAACGTCGAGCTTGTCACGCCCGATGATGATTTTCTTGCCTCGGTACATCTCCCTGATAGCAGCAATCTTAGGTTGAACGCCCGACGCAGAGGCGTCCCGTCTGACTCGGTCGGCGTCGATCCCAATCGGATTGTACTGGATCAACGTCGTGTGGCCGGAAGGCGACTCGACGGTGTTGGAGGATGCCTCAAAGCCGCAGACTCTGATGCAGGAGCTGAGGAAGTGTCGAGAGTAGGAGAAGGCTTGGAAGCAGGCAAGGTCGCTTCCAAGCATGCCCTCGATTATTTCTCGACGCTCTGTGAATTCAAGAAAGGGTAAGTATAGGGAAACCCGACAAGGTATATCATGTTCTCTCTTCCCAAATTCGTACTCACTGGGAAGGCAGCGGAAGACCTCACTACTCGGGAACGGCGCATGAACGAACAAGCCGATCGCCGCGTCCGGAATGAGTTTGCGGAGCATGAGAGGAACAAGCAGCAAATGGTAATCGTGGATCCAGACCATGTCACCAGGCTGGTACTGCTCCGCAATACGTCGTGCGAACGCCAGGTTGGCCGCGTGGTAGTACGCCCAGGTCGAATTCGGTGGGTCTCGACAGATGAGTTCTGGCGCAATCTCGTTGGGGGCTCCTCCTTCTTCGGTTGGCATGCGATCGCGCTCTTGCCCTGCCTCGTGAGCATGGGAATGTTCATTGCAGGGCTCATCGACGTGGCTATTCGTAGCAGCCCGGTTGGAAGAAGAAGAGGAAGTTGAAGGTTGTTCATGGAGCTTGGCTTTTTCGTCCTGGTCGGCAGGATGAGTTGCTCTTGAGGTTGAGGGCTTGCTTTGTCTCGACTTGAGACTTGTGAAAGATGGTTGAGGCACGTCCTGCCACAGGAGATAGTGGAAGAGAGGCCACAATGCTAATGAAGAAGGAGATCGATGTCAGTGACGATTGCGCAGCACAGAAAGAAAGGGATGGTAACTCACTTTGCTTGCAGTAACCTTCGTAGTGTCCATGCGCGACATCATAGTCCATCCAGACGGGCACGTACTTGATACCGCGAGCATCAGCAACATTCTGCATGGCCACCCGTTCTTCTAGCTCATCCTGCCTGACCGTCTTTTCCGCCGGTTGATTCTCTAGGGTATTCAAGATGTCCTCAATCTGGGCTCGATCGGAGTCCAATTCGGATGGCCTACAGTCCGGATTTTGAGAAGGACTTGGGGCCTCTTGTTGTTCGGGTACGTCTGAATCTACGGGGGGTGGACAGGTAGGCAAATCCCCGAGCCAGCCGATGAAGACTTGCTTGTGAGCCTCGCTGAGAGAGCGAATGCCTGCGTTGAGAGCTGTGTGACCTCGGCGTGGGGAGAGCGCCCATCGCTTGTGAGGCTGAGGACCGGGATTGGGAGCTGCAGTGCCTTGGACAGTGGCCTCCTCGGCATCGCCCGCGACTGCGCTGTCATTGGCGGCTTGGTCGTCATTGGACGGTGGCTGGGCGGCGGCGGCGCAACAGCGTTCCTGAGCGTCTTCGAAGCGAACGTGGAAGGGAAGGAAGTGAGAGACGTGTATGATTCGACCGCTGAGTTGAGCCTGGGGATGTTTTGCGTTGTAGTCTTCTGTGAGGGAGGAGACTGCGCTCCTGAGTTGTGCGAGGGTGAGGAAGGATGTGTGGGAGCCGAGATCGCCAGTTGCTGCTGTTCCCTTGCCGTCGCCGCCTATTCCGTGAGCGACTGCGTTGGGGTCGGATGCGGATGGGACGGTGAGTGAGCCGGTTGCTTCTAGTACTGATCCTGCGAAGGAAGGTTCGAACATGATTGCTGGGCGAGAGAGGGTGGGTAGTGGGTGAAGAGGAGATGCTGCTGCTTGTGCTGGTCTAGCTGTTGAAGTTGAGGAGGAGGAGGAGGATGTCCCTTGGACTGTGGGCGGTGTCATGGCTGTCCCTTTATATGAGTGCGAGATTGGAAGAAGCGCTGGAATGAGATCGGTGATGTTTCGATGCTTTCTAGAAGGTCTTCGATCGCAAGTTGCCTTTGATGTCGTGACTCGTGGTCCAAGCTGGGTAAGATTCCAGAAAGTGTCAGTGTGACGTCTGGGTGGATCTGTGACTCACTCACTCACACCGACCAAATACCGAGCACACAATCACGTGACATCTCCCCACTCACTCACTCACTTCAAGCTCGACCTTCCATAGCAGCGACGAGCATGGGCGTGAGCAAGAGCAAGAGCAATGGGTGAGTACTTCCATCGCTGCTGCTGGTCGAGATGCACATGACTGACTGCTCCCTCTCTCCCGCACAGACTATCAAAATCGCGCAGGTAACAAGGGCGCCGGTGTCGCAGGCGCATCCGAAGCAAACGTAGACCGCAGAGAACGTCTCCGCCGCCTCGCCCTCGAGACAATCGACCTCGCAAAGGACCCGTATGTACACTCACTGATCAAGCTGATGATGGGGAGGAGCGCGGGCGCTGATCTCTTTCACTTATCGCAGATACATCCTCCGCAACCATCTCGGCTCACTCGAATGTCGGCTCTGTCTCACCCTCCACACAAACGAAGGCTCCTACCTCGCACACACCCAGGGCAAGAAGCATCAGACCAACCTCGCCCGACGAGCAGCGAGAGAAGCAAAGGATGCTGCGCGCGGCGTTGGAGGGCCTGGCTTTGGGGCTATCGGCTACAAGGGAACGTTGATGATCACAGGCGGAAATGCAGTCCCCGAGACACCCAAGAAGCGGTTCAACAAGATTGGCAGGCCGGGCTACAACGTCACCAAGATTCGGGAACCTCTCCTCCCTGACGACGCCGTGGACGTAGACCTCGGCAATAAGCAGGCGGGCAAGGACGATGCGGCAGCGGCAAAGGAAAGCGGAAAAGGGGATGCGCATGTAGGCGCAGGTACAGATGCCGACGCAGATATGGACACCGCTCTCGATTCAGCACAACCAACTCACACACTATCCGGTCCAGGCGGACGTCAAGGTCTCCTCTTCCAAGTCCAACTACCCCTCATCGCACCCAACGTCAAACCTCTCCACCGCTTCATGTCCTCCTTCGAACAGACAGTCGAAGCACAAAGTAGAGCATATCAATACCTCGTCGTCGCAGCGGAGCCGTACGAGACCATCGCCTTCAAGATCCCGTCCCGCATGGTCGAGCGCAAAGAGGGGATCGCCTTGCCGGACAATGGCGCCGCCGCTGCTATCCGGGGATCCATCGCGCCTGGCAGGGTGATTGATGAGCCTCCAACTTGGTCGCATTGGAGTCCAGATAGCAAAACTTACAGTGAGTTCTCACTCTCTCTCTCTCTCTTCCTATTCCCTTCACGAGCTTTCTCTTGCTGACACTGCCTGTGAACCCTTTCGCACGCATACAGCCATCCAAGTCATCTTCCGATAAGCGTCGCGTTTCTGCTTCTTCAAGAACCCTGTAACTCTAGTCAACTCGCACAAGCAATCGATCAACCCATACAATCACCGCACAAAGACCTTCCAGCGTTCGACATTCGATTGATTCCTTGGGCTTGGTCATGCTGACCTTCATCTTCCACCTTCGACAGCAAGCTAAGGACAAGTATCACGAACAAGCATCACGAGGCTGTACGCTGACACTTACATCCCACCAGCAACTAACCTCGCGTCCTCGCTCCAAAGACCTTGGCTCGTGCGACTCCAAGGATGCCCACTCCGTTGCCTCTCCAACATCGATCCTGCCAATTCACGGACAAGACACAGCAACGACGGAACGGGCAAGATGTGAGGGGGATCGACACTACTGCTGCATCGGCTCTCGTTCGTGCTACTCCAACTCGACGAACGTGGACTCGTTGAGAAGGGGAGAAGGGGGGGAGGCCGGGATGCAGAGCAGGACACAGAAGGCAGGGCTTGGAGGTGGAAACGATGGCAGATTGAATGAAGAGGAAGATTATATGCTGTTGCGGTCAGAAGCTATCTAAGGTACATGGAGACGGAGAGGGATCATGGCAGCACATCACTGCTCATCCTCGAAGGCTGCTCGTGGTCGAGGATAGTTGGGAGGCGGGGGAAGGTGTACAGGACTCAAGGCGATGTTAGCGACGGGATACTCGAGGACGGTGGCAGTACTAGTATCAGGAAAGGGGAAAGGAGAAGGGTCAAGGATCGGATGACAGCAAT
>RDSH01000217.1:0-33256 GCA_009428295.1 Tilletia walkeri
TGCAGTGTGAGGATCGGCACCTGCTTCAGCCACGCCCAAGGGCTTAGCGCCAGTGGTCTCGGGAGCCGTGGAGATAGGGCTAGTTGGCGGGTATGCACTGTCGAAGCACTGCCCTTGCCTGGCACTGATCCCCGGGTGATGTGGCGGTGCTCGAGGATGGTGAGTTGCTGACCATGTTAAGGCTCGGGGTGGGAGGAGCTCCGGGTCTACTTCACCCTCCACCACATGATCCTGCAGTCAGGTGCCTGGTCAACACCTGGCTTCTCCCCCGACGCAGGTGATGGTGGGGGGTGCGGCCCTGACGAGGGGTGAGTATCATCTGCTTCCTTTCCTTTGCTCAGATGCTACACGTTTGTTGACTTCCATCGACAACATGGTTTGCTTTTTCATCCTCATCTTCCTCTTCGGCGACCTCGACCTCGACCTCGACCTCGACTCCCTCGACTCCCTCGACTCCCTCAACCTCACTCCTCTTCTCCTGTTTCAACCACCGACGAGTATCTCCGGCGCATCCCCTCTCGAGCTTCCCTTCCCTTCTCTCCTCATGCTCTCCTTGTACCCTTCCAACCTCTCTCGCATGCACAATCAAATGCTTTCCGCACTTGCATCTCTCATTCTTCACACACATCGTCTGAGCATGGAATCTGGGAAGCCTGTCGATATCATCCAGCTGAAGCTCGACAGCGAGATGGGCCATCGTCGTACCTCGTCCTTTTCCGTCTTCAACATCTTTCGAGCGATGCAGTGGGTTGGCATTGATGGATGGTCAGAATGTGGTACAGTCTCCGTCGCGCTCCTTGCCCTATCCGCGCCGAGCTCATGCAGCATTTCACCGCAGTCGCCTCTCCTCATCGTCGATTCCCAGAGCTGCAAATCGAGTCCCAACCTTCGCCGTTCCCTTCGCTAGCTCTCGCCAACGGCCAAGGTGTTCGCAGTTCCCCAGCGGGAGGTTGATGTCTTGTCTCCGCTGAGGGTGAAGCCACAGCACCTGCAGCAGCAGCTGTCGCCATGACCAGATGTCGACTGAGCTCGTGAATCGCCTAGATTACCTCTACGGCCGAAGTACAGAGTGTGAGTTGCATCTCGTCCCCGCGCGCATCATGCTACCCTTCTCTCCCCTCGCCCTCTGACGCATCGTCGTTACCTCCTTCTTGCTCCGCCAGCACCCTTTCCGTCTCAGCAAGTGTCGTCCCGCAGCTTGACGTTCATGCGAAGCTCGGAGAGCTGGGTTTCGGGCCGAGTCGGTCGCTGCTTGCAGCCAAGTAGACAGGAGCGTCACCGCACTCGCAAGTAGGTGAAGGTCCTCCGATTGTCGTGCTAATCCCAGAGCACGATCGACATCTCCATCGACCGACTCTGTGCTGCGTTGAGGTTGCCCGGCGAGCCTGTCGAGGACGGCAAGCGCTACATCCTTCGTCATTGAAAGGTCGGTCCAGGACAAGTCGTCGAAGTCGCCCTCGCTACTGGCAGCGCGGGCGATCCAGCTTGCCGAAGAGGTGAGGCAAGCGCGAGGCACACCGGATCTGAACAAGCCGGACCGAAGTTGGGGAAGAGGAGGTGTCGAGCAAGCTTGCCTGTTGGGTCCAGTCGCTGACGTCGAGCCAAAGGGACCATGCGTCCAGAAGTGCACCTTCGGAGACTGTGCTTGGAAAGACCTCCGTAGGCAAGGAGGGTGGACGAGAACGGTTCTCAATTGCGGAGCATCCACCTCTCGCTATCGGTCTCCGTTGAAGCCTTCGCTTCACCTTCGGAATCATCAAGACCCCATGGAGGAAGGGCGATGAATCGTAGAAGCGTGTCGGCAATGTTCGTCTGTTGGGTGAGCTTGAGTGCCGCCCGAGGAGTCGAATTGCAGATCGTGGCGACAAGCGCGAGTACCTCGGGTATGACGTCCAGATGAGGTTGTCCATCATTGAGCCGGGGCCATCGTCTGGCGCGAATGCCTTGCCTGACGAGGATCTGTAGTGCAGTGGTCGCCACCGGAAGAAGTATATTGTCCGCTTCCTGAATGCGTGAGTCTGAACGCATCAAGGTTCGGGCCGGATATATGCTCGTGGAAGTGCGATCCGGATGGAGCTTGTTCGACATTCTTGACAAGTTCCGCCCCTCGAGAAGATCCAGAGGCTTTCGTTAAGTCCTCTAACTGAAATGTCGAACCAATTTGGAGTCTGAAGGACGATCGAGGGGGTTGCTCAAGCCCACGGATCTACCGAAAGGCGGAAGTCCGTGCCCAGCCTGTCATTTACGCTAAAGGCTATCTCAGCGGCCTCGTGCTTGTCCTCCCCTCGCGCAGTATCACCGCTCCCGTCGGATTTCTCCGCATCCTTGTCCTTTAGCCTTGCCCTTGCATTCGACCCGAGTGGAGGTACGAAATCCATCATCCAAAGACCCCACCCATTCGTTCCCCAGACGCGCGCGCCTGCATTGGCGCCAATGCTGGCTAGCCCTTGACAGTCACTCGGCTCCGCATCATTGGAATGGGAGTCAGAGCTCTCATACTCAAGACCACATCCGTCGTCTACATCGAGAGCGAGCGAGTAAGTCGTCCCAAGCTCTTTCGTCGTTGGTCGAGGTCGTGCACTAGATGCATTCGTGTTACGCAGGCCAGGCGCTTTGCGTACGGTCCTTTGTTGATTCGCATCTTGTGTCCCCTGCCCCAGTGTGCCGTTCGCGCGTTGAGTGTTTCCGGACCGCTGATCACCGAGACTGCTCCATGGAGAAGATGGGAACAGTGTCATTCCGGCACAAGAGCTTTCGTCCTCTTCCGTCCCGCCGCCTCTCGAAAGGATATCAACGAGCTCCTGCCCCGAGACCTCCCAGACCAGCACACTCCCATGCCGTGACGAGCCGACCAGCACACGCAGAATCGGAATCGAAGCTGTACCGCCCGCTGTCGACGTTGATGGGATTTGTGTATCCTTTTGAGCGATGACGGTAGAGGATTTGATGGTGGGAAGATGCCAGAATGCGCGTAAGGAATAGACTGGACCTACGTGTTCCAAGGCATCGAGCTGCAGAAGGAAACGAGGCTTCATCCTTCTTGACCGTCCCGTTCCCCTTTCGCTGCCGTCCTCATTGATGTCATCCAAGTTTCTACAGCCTACCGCAAAGAGTGCGACTGGCTGTGTGTCATACGCCACGAGGAGGATCGAGAGTAGAGTGAATGGAAGAGAGGATGTCGTCCCGCCCTTTGCGAGGTCCTGCTGCACCGCGCCGCCGCTTCTCACCCACATCGCTTGGACAGAAGGTGGAATCGGAACGGAGAAGAGCGCATATACGCTCGACTTGATCCTTTTCCGAGGAGAATCTGGACTTGGTGGATGCGGCTTGGGGGATTTCTCCGATGGGTCTTTGGGTAGGTAGGATGGATGAGGAAGACGGATTGGGGGTGATGGAATGATGACGGCTTTGAATGGTGCATCTCCTGGACGAGCCTTGCCTTCCCCTTGGGTCGGAGTTGCCAGCCTCAGCTCGAGAGGATACATCTGCGACGTTTGGTTTATGGGAAGTGAAAGTCAGATCCCGCGATCTAGAAAGAACAAGAAAGAAGGAAAGGAGACGGGGAAGATACGCACCACTAAAGGCTGATGAGAAGCTCGACCCACCGCCAACCAAGCTGACGATGCGATTGCCGAACTGGAACTGAAATCGCCAACGAAGCGAAGTGCCCAGACCGGCATACTCCTACCCACAGTCTTTGGCCCTCCTCTAGAATACACCTTCTGTTCCGGCTCGTTGTCGTCAGGATCAGGTAGATCGTCGAGTAGGTCTCGATGGACGAGTGAGTGTGAATCCAGCACAGTGTTGGATGTAGCCGTCTGCAAGGTAGCAGTCCATAAGGTAGGGCCTGCCTGGGCCTGAGTTCGTGGATCTGCTCCCGCTTCTCGATCATGTGACTCCCTCTGCTTTGAGGATAGCCCGGAAGGATTGAAAGTAGCTCTCCCATTCGATACCGGTAGCTTCTTTCCCTGCGGTCGTGTGTCGCTAGCCGGCTTCGATTCGCCGGTACTTGACGTACATGCCTGACTCGTAGTAGGGTCTGCTGCCATTAATGATTGATCATTCAGCGTGGATCCTTGTGACGCATGGCCGTTGGCATGAGCTCGTAGTGAGGCAGAGGAAGCAGAGATCCGAATGATTACGATGCGGCCACTCCTTGAACCTGCGGCTAACAAAGCAAAGGACGACCGATCTTGTGAAGGGTTACCAGAACTTGTCGAGGTCGACGTCTCGCGGGGTAGCTTCACGGCATGGAGTGCCTGAACATCGTCAGAGAACCCGAAGGGCAAGACCGGGTGTAAGATAATCGTGCCGGAAGTCTTGCTGCTGCCAGCCTGTATGGAGGAAGTGGATGGCGGAATGAGGGTGGCCAATTGAAGGGTGCCATTCCTTCGTCCGATGGCAAGCGTGATCGAATCATCCGCACTTGCTAAGGGAACGACGATGGCGGCTGTGATGTCTTGCCAGGGGTTGTTCGAGCCTAGTTCGAATCCAGTACGACAATTGGGATCGAGGCTTAGGTTTGCGATTCGTCCTAGCGATTCGGACGATGGGACGCCTGTTTGAGGATGTCTGGACTTGCCGCGGGAAGCATTGTTGGACGACCTGGTGGATTTCTTCGGGCCCTGTTCTGGTGGTACAGCAGGCCGACCGATAACATTGAGCGCCGTTGCGTCGTCCGGCTTCCACCTGGCCTCGTCGTAGATCGATCCATCTTGTCGGAATCCTTCTTTTGAGAGTCCTCGAGGTTTAGCCCAGTATAAGGCCTGAGCTCGAAACAGTAGAAGAAGGTGGACATCGCCATCTACGTCGCCACCGCGATCTTCTCTCAGATTGGTTGAGGACTTGAGGGCTGGCAATCGAATCACAGTAGGTCGTACGGCTGTTGGTTGCTGGCCGAATCCATTCGGTAGATTGATGTTCTTGCTGCTGAGTCGTAGCCACGGATCATGGTTGATCTGACCTGTCGCCCAAGCGTGGGAGATCGCATGGGCCCGCAACGTCGAAGATAGACCACCATCGAAGCCGTTTCCACGCCAGCGTGAATGCTCGAACTCAAAGAAGTGAGCGACGACGGCCGTGCGGAGACGAGAGCATGTCTGGGCAATTCGAACGAGAGTGGGTGTGTCGACGAGGATCGGAGAGGACGGGGAGGCAGCCGCCAAGTGTATGATACACAGCAGGATTTCTGTAGGCAGAGACAAGAGGGAGACGACGCCGCTGTCTGCTTCCGTCTGTCCAACCATCGCTACCATTCCAACTCCCATGCCACTCACAACGACGCGCGCTGCTCGAGCTCGATTCCTACTGCTTTTCGCGGGGTGGCGAGGTCGGGTTCAATCACCTCATTCAAGTCGCACCCGAATTGAGCCGTCGTGCATCGGATGGTTCCGGGATCCACCATTCTGTATTGGATTCGAAAGAACACTTCGATCGACGTGACTTGCGCTCCCTCGAACTTGGAGGCGTCGAGTTGCTGCTGCCTGTAACGTCTCTGCCTGTGGCCTCTTCCCCGCGCCTGCGCTGCTCGCTGCTCGCTGGTGGGAAATGTTGAAAGCTGGACTACGGCGTCTTGACTTCTCTGACAGCTCCGTCAAAAAAGGCGCTCGTCTCTGCTTCGCGCTTCGGAAGTGGGACTGAACCCTTTCACGCTGAGGTTACCTCGAATTTTCGTCCTGCCCTTCAGATTGCGAACGGTGTAAGTGCAGTCATACGCCATCGTGCGTCCCTTGCTTCCCACCATCGCTCCCACGCTCCTCATTATTGTGATTTATGTATGAAGCTGGAGACGCGAGACGCGCTCGCTCCCTTATCCTTTTCGTGAGACACATCCGTTATGGGTGGAACTTTCGCAAACGCCATGCATGAGAGATACACCAGCAATATGCGGGCGGTAAGTGGTTGTTATCAGGCACTACAGCCGGGGTCCACGGGTCCAGCGACGGAGCGGGATCACAAAAGTGGATCTGCAGGCTGCAATTGGAGTCATCCTGGCTTCTTTTATTGACCCCTGTCGCCCTGTCGATCATCAGGAAGATTGCAGGTCCATACATGCATGGAGACCGGTAAGTAGACCCCTATCTCTCTGCTTCTGGCATCGCGGAAAGGCAGGCAGCAGACAAGTTTGGGTTCGCTTTCACGCCTGAACGCTTCTTCATATCTCCATGGCCCAATCGTTCGTCATCCCCTCCAACTCGCCGGTGCTCACAGTGGGGTATAAATACCTGCCCCCTTGACCGTTACATTTCTGTCCCCTTCCAGCGTCTTTCTGGCTTCTGCTCTTGCGCATCTCTTACGCTCTTACTAGATCCTTGTGAAAAATGGCATCGCTCTCTTCCACCCAAGCCGCCCTCGCGCGAAGCATCACAAGGCCAAACCTGTTCGCCTCCTCCCCTAACTTCCTCAACCAAAGACAATCTCGCGCCGCCTCAAGCTCAACCTCGACTCCCGCCCCCAAACGACGCGTCGTCATCGTAGGAAGTGGTTGGGGAGGCTACAACCTCGCCCGCGATCTCGACAAGACCAAGAACGAGGTAACGATCGTCTCCCCTTCGACTAACTTCGCCTTCACACCTCTCCTCGCCTCCGTCTGCGTGGGTGCCCTCGACTACCGGTCCGCCATCGAACCCGTACGAGAAATTCGAGACGCTAGCTTTTTGCATTCGTGGGTGGACGCGGTAGACGTTCAGAACCGGACAGTGACGTTGGTACCTGCCTACCCGCGCGCCTTGAGTCAGGATCGGTTTGCCGAGACGAGGGGTGGGTTCAATACCGCGTTCGTCCGGCCGGCTCATCGGAGACCTGTCGAGGCGGCCGAGGGTGACGCGTCGGATCTTGTTCCGTCTAGTGGTGGAAGCTCTTCCAGGCCCGCATACACCCTTGCTACACCTGCGACAGGACAGCAACAACACGGAGCTGGATCAGCCACAGGCGCGTTCCAACCTTCGCAGACGAACTCGGCTCAACCCGTTCTGTCCTCCGCTGAGTTTCCGCAAAGTGAGCCCCCGTCGGCTGAGACTAGGGACGCCATTCACCTCGCCAGTCATGGCAGTTATGGACCCTCCGAAACTTGGGCTTCACAGGAACGCGGTCGCGAGTTCAAGATTGGATACGATGTTCTCGTCCTTGCCGTTGGCTCCTTCAACCGTACCTTCAAGCTGAAGGGCGTCAAGAGCAATGCTTGGTGAGTACTTCGTTGGCCTTGCACACCTGCCTACTGTATGACCTAACGCCTTGTTCGTTCAATGTATGCAGGTTCCTGAAAGACATTCAAAACGCGCGCTCCATCCGATTCCGACTGTTCGAATGCCTCGAGCAAGCTTCGGCACTCCATCTCAACGACATGGAGCGCAGTCGACTCTTGCAGTGGGTTATCGTAGGCGGTGAGTACTTGCTCGCCTATCTGTCCAAACTCAGAATACGAAAGCTGACCCTACAGCTGAACACTCGACGCGTCAGGTGGTCCAACTGGCTCCGAGCTCGCGGCCGAGCTTGTCGACCTCAAAGAGGACCTTAAGCGACTCTACCCCAAACTGGCACCTCTCATCAAGATTACACTGATCGACTCCGCCGCCGGCATCCTCAACACCTTCCACGACCGCCTGGCTTCGTATGCACGAGCCAAATTTGCACGCGACGGCATCGACATCCGTCTGAATCAAACAGTCAAAGAAGTCCTCAAGGGTCGGATCGTTCTTCAATCGCCGGAGAGTGAAGGGGATGAGATCGTGCCCTTCTCGTTGTTGGTATGGAGCACTGGAAATTGTACAAATCCCGTTATCAAAGTGAGTTATTCGCGCACATGAGGATCGTCCCAGGACGTCAGAGAACATTGGCTGACCATATCTGGCCCTTCAAGAAATTGGGCGGGCAGAGTAGTAAGCCCGAGGTGAATGGGCTGGGTGCGAGTGCGGTTGAGCAAGGGTGGGGCACGATGGCTGTTGACGAACGGACGAATCAGATCTTGATCGACGACCATTTGCGGGTGTTGGCTCCTCTTCGTGAACAGGAGAGGGGTCCCAAGAAGGGATTGGAGGAGGAACAGAGCGCGGAAGAAGTCGAGCTGGGTGTTCCTTCCACGAACAACGAAGGAGACGTTATACCTGGTGTCTTCGCAATTGGAGATTGCTCGTCTCTCCGATCAGGCGCCTTACCCGCCACAGCACAAGTCGCAGCTCAACAAGCCAAACATCTCGCCAAACTGCTGAACAATCTACCCGCCGCTACCATCGAGCCCCAATATCCCGTCCCCGAGGGTCTGCCGCTCATCACGAAGGATTCCACCTTCAAGTTCCAGAACCGTGGTACGATGGCCAGTCTGGGTTCGGGGAGGGCAATCGTTCAGCTACCGCCTATGCCAGAGGGGAGCAAGACGGAGCGTGACTTGAGTGGGAAACCGGCGTGGCTGGCGTGGAGGAGTGCGTATACGATGATGAGTCTTTCGTGGAGGAATAAGGTGAGTAATGGGAGGATGTGTACTCCGTCGAGTGTTGGGATAGTGCTGAACTGAAAGGTTTATGATCAGATCGCGGTCCCTCTCAACTGGCTGACGACGGCCGTCTTTGGTCGGGACATCTCACGTTTCTGATGAGCCATCTTCGGTCAAGGCTAAGCTGAGGGACAGAGATCTCCAGCGCCTCATCCGCAAGTCCGCAACAGGCACCGATCCAAAGGATGCAACGTGCCTTCCCTGTTGGCCTTGCTCCGTCGCATCGTCAAGTACTCCCCGCTCCCCTCTTGAATGGGACGTCTGGTTGTAAACAGCTTTGTGCCTGCAGCTTGATGTCGAATCTACTGGCTCTGATCGACAAGTCTTCCCAATTTCGCCTCTTGCCCATCGCCGTCATTCACTATTCACATCTTCCGCCCCACGCTCGACGACGGCGCGAAATCATTCTCCTCCGGCCCCTCTCTATTTTTCTTCGATTCAGTGTGCTCAGCGTATTCCGGCTATCCCCAACCTCGTTCCTCCCTATTGCTCAGTCTCACTCAAACTTCTACCGATCCTGCCTCCAACCACACAAAAGAGTCTTCCATTCATTATTTCCAAAGCAATATAGAATCATCTTCATGTACTGCGCCCATGACCATTGACTTTGCCTCGTGGCCCACTCTGTCCTGTCCTTTTTCTGCCCACGTACACATGCTGAATCGACAACGAGCTCGGAAGCCAACCCGCGATCGCACTGGACGTTGTTGGTTGTCGTTCCTGGGATGGGAATCAATAGTAATTGGCCATCATTCATTTGCTCTGACAGAAACGTGTCCGCACAGCTCAAACGGTGTGAAAGGTACATTGACAGGCTGAATCTATCTATCGAGCCCTGTATGTTACTTCTGCTCACCACCCACAGGGAGGCCAGCATTGCACACCGGCCCACCTCAGATGACCTCGGAGTAAACACGGCTTCCCTTGGGCACGCGCGGGAGCTCGAGCAAATGCTTTTCCTCTGGACTCGATATGTCGATACGGATAAACGAGGGCTGTAGACATTGCTCCGCCTTTGGATGGCAGCGGCTAAGCTCCGGGAGGAGAAGGAAGCGAGAGAGTTGAAGGAGGGGCGAAGGAGGAAGAAGGTCAGCCCAGAAGAAAGCGGAAGACACCGACATGCGTCATGCTGGGCCGCCGCCGCAGCCTCGCCTCTCGAACCAGAAGGATGTGTCAAACCATCCAAAAACCGAGCGAGCTTCCATTCGGTAGAAGAAGCAGCGCTGTTGTTGGGGAGGATGAGATGAACGATGAACCTTGCGCCGTCATGGAAGCTCGAGAGGCTGAATATATGCAACGTTGATCAATTTGCCGGTAGAACTCTTCATGTGCGCAAATTAAAGTTTAGAGCTCGTCAGCTGCATGCTTCTATGTATCTCTTCGGTAAAGACACGGTTCCGGGCTTTGACGCCGACCCATCGCTTTGACGTCCCATAATCCGTCGCTAACCTCGCTCTTCCTCAGACTCGTTCTCCCATACGCCCAACATACAGTGCCATACGTAGCGCCTGGTTCCTGCTTACCATTTCTGAAGTGCAGCCAATAGCCATTCATTTGGCCGAGGTTTAGCCAAATTGCCCACTTGTCCTGCTTGCCTCGACACCTACAGATCTACAGCGACACTGTCACGCTTTCCGTCTGCTGGGATTACCTTCAGCCAGCCAAATCGAATTAGAAGCGGAACTACCACGAGAGTAGACTATAGTAAGCATCCTCCTGCTTCCCTCTCGCCTCTGGAATTGACTGTAAATATTTGACTTACCTCAGCCGTCAATTCTTCCCAGTCTGCTGGCTCTGGCTGAGAAGCCGCGGTCATCGATTCAACATCGGACACACCCATCGCTGGCACGGATAGCCATCCTCGCTTTTTGAACCTCCACCTGCCCCGAGTCTTCGCCTCTCGGCCCTCGACTGGCGTCGCAGCGGTATTCTGAGGTTTCGGGCATTAGACGACAAGACGGGTGGCTGGACGACAGAGCGAGCGGACGGGCGCATCGAAGGTTCCATCATCGAAGATCGACAATCCTCTAATTCAAGGCTCACAGCTTGTTCCGAAGTCCCTGCATGGAAACCAGCAGCCTCTCTGACATCCGCCTCGCATAGCAACTTCTAACGCCGCAACTCTAGAAAAAGGTCAAAATGAAGTGGATTCCTACTCTGTCCGACGCCCTCTTCTCTTCTTCTTCGTCTTCTCCTTCGTCTCCTTCAACTTCTTCTGCTATCCGCATTCCCTCGAAACGCTTGAAATCCCTTCGCATCATGGACCGCTCGACTTCCAGCCCCTCGCCTCGTTCCCACTCAGACAGGCTCTGTGTCTGGGCAGTCGACATCAGCGGATGGGCAGAGTCACTCGACACTGATTCCCCCTCCCCATCAAGTTCCGACGACGGCCACAGTTCTTCCTCATCTACAACTCTCGACAGATCAAGAAGAGGCTACGGATCTCCCGTAGACAAGGTCATTCAGGAACTCTTAGGCTCACGTCATCACGGAATCGTCTCCGAAGATATGACAAGAGCAACCACAAAGATCAGAAAATATCTGCGCGAGGTCGACCGAGTTCGTACGTATTTTGGAAATATCTGCAATATCGAGTTTACCTCTGGGCTCGCTAACCCTCTTCCTGCTCTATTTTAGGATCATTGGCTGGGCAATTGCTGCCTCGGGTGATGTATATGCACCAGTACCCCGACAGATGTACGTGGTCAAATCTGAAGTTCGACGCTACCGAAGAGAAGCGACCTTTCTTGGTGAGTCGGATCATTTCTGCCCCAGTGACCTGTGCGTATTCTTTTATACTCAACATAATTCCTATCCATATTCACAGGCAGAGCCAGCAATTCCTTCCGCCACCGACTACAACGTCACCCACGACGAAGACTGGATCGCCCTCGCGTTCCATGCTCCCTCAGCCGATAAGAAGACGTCCTATCAAGACATCAGAGCCGACAAGGGTCTTCTGTCCAGTGTATCTGCTCTCTCGCTATCCTCTCACCGATCACAAGAGAGCACCGTCTCTCTATCGTCCTCGGCACCCGTCTCCCCTTACTCTTCCACCCTCTCTTCCCCCGCGTCTTCCATCTACGAAGAGCCAATGCAGGCTCTTCGAGTAGGCATCGACGTGATGGCCGTCTCCTTGCCCCACTACGACCCCACCATCGCAGACTTCGTCAGCATGATGGAACTCGCTATGACGCCCGGCGAACGGAAATGGGTCCTATCAGCCGATCCAGACGCAGACGAAGAACCGCACGACTATTTCTCAGGCCACGAGCGTGGTGCGACTCCGAAAAGTGGCGAGCTTAAGGCGGAGGAACATGAGATGTTGATGCGACTTTACGACTTGTGGACGTACAAGGAGGCGTTTACGAAGAACGTCGGGCGTGGACTTGGATTCGACTTCAGTACGATCGAAGTGGCCTTCTGGAGATGTCCCGAAGTCCCTCTGCCCGCTCTCCCTGCCTCGGAACAGAGCAACAGCAAAGCCAACAAAGTAGACAGAGCGGCCCGACAGCATGCAAGTCGGATCTCGGCTGGTCAACCGGGAGTAGGCTCGACTCAGCCAATCTTGACGCTCGCAGGCGAGCCGGAGGGGAGATACTCCTTTGTCGAGATTCATCTCCCTGCCTCGAAGTCCGAGCGAGGCGATGTTGGTTTGGGAGCAACGTCTTCGCTCAACAAGGCTCGTGCCACTCGGTCCCGCGCTCGATCTCAACTAGTCGTCTGTGAGGGTCCTTATCCTGAGGGCACACTCACCTCCGGCAGCAGCGACGACGATGAGGAGGACGATGGAAGCACCGATCTCGTTCAAGTCGCACCCGCTCTGGACGCCGCAGATGCGATCGAGGCTGGATTGCTGCGTGTATGGACGATGCAGGAGCTTGTGGAGGAGGCGAGGAAGCTGAGGCGTGCGGAGCGGTACTTTTCCAGATAGCCACGGTCGATAACATCAATGCAGAAAAATACCCAATACACATTTCACGTTTTGAGAATGACTTGCCCCCCTTTCTTATCTGTTCCTCGCGACGACCGATGAAGGATTTGAATGTTAAAGGCAATTGATTACTTCAGAGGAGAAGATGACGAAAAAGAAAGAGAACGATGAGAGGAACGAATGTGATGTGTGTGATGAAGCTCTCCAGGCTTCAAGGTCATTAGTCTAACTCGAGATCCTCATCTACGTCCGTCACAGCAAGTCTAGGAATCGACGGTGTCTCCTTCTCAGCTTTCGTCGCACCCATTCCCAACTCTCCAGCCCCAGCAGCACTAACCTCCTGCTCCCGCCTCGCCAGAACAGCAGCCACCTCCTTCTCATACCGCGCCCACATAGCCTTCCTCAACAGATGCTCCACAATATCGATCGTACTGCCTTCCGTCTCCGAGCTGAGGTCGGCACTGAAGTACGCGGCGTTGCTGGAGGAGCTGGTGCTAGCGTCGGCCGTACTTGTGTTGGGACTTGCTCCTAGAGCTGCGCTGAGACTGGATTCACCGGCGGACGGGATGGGGATGGGTATGGATGTAGAGGTGATGTCCGCGACGTTGTCGTTCTGCTGGGAGTTGGCCATCATGAGACAAGCTAGTAGCTTGAGCTTGTCCCCGCTGAATAACGCCTTGTCCATACCCACGGAAGGCTCCAATTTTGAGCTTCCACTCGAGATAGCGTCCTTCTGGATCAGCTGGAGGACATCAAAAGCGGACTCCTCCTCCAAGGGCGTATGACACCTTGCCATAGCCGTCGAATGCGCCTCACTGAGCCCACCCGAAACGTCCGCCATCTCGTTCGCGTCGATCTGAATCTCCGTCCTCAATGCAGATACAGCGGGAAGTAATCGCTTGGCGGGCGAAGCAGACGCCGATCCGATCTCCTTCATGGGCGAGGGAGTCGAGCTTCGCGGAGCTTCTTCCGGTCGTAAACTATCCACCCCGGACGATTGATCCCTTTCGTCCTCGTAATCCTCGAGCAGCGAAAGGATCCGATCACTGCCATCGCTCCTCCTTCCCTTATTTATCGCCCTCGAAACTCGAGCGGCAGCGATAGCAGCGGCTTTGCCAGGCGATTGACGGGGGGAATGGGTGTGCACCGCTCGATGTGAAGCGTCTGGGTCGAGGTCGACATTCAGGAGACTAGCGCCAATTCGACCGAGTGCAAAGCGCTGCCAGTCCTCTCTGATAAGAGAAGAATCATTCCCTTCCTCCTCCTCAGCCAGCGCAGACGTGTCCTTCACACCATCGAGACCGGGATAGAAGGCAGTCGTCGGTCTGCTGGAGCGTAGGACATTTGAAGCTGAGGTTGTGCGAACGCGACGTCGAGAGGAAAGTCCACTGTTCTCTTGCTCTGCGTGGTTCTCCTTTCCGTGGGACGTCTGAGCTCGGGTCCGTTTGGCTCGGTGCTCCGTTGCCCCATCTGAAGTCTTCGACCGTGCATGCCGTCGGGTCTGAAGCATTGGCGGTGGCGGACAGTTGACATTGACGGGACCCTTCAACTCCGTCAAGAACTCGTTCAAGCTGACAAAACCATTCGGAACACTAGCCCTCTTGCCCTCAAGCTCGACCTTCTGTTGTAAAATCTCCGGCATGGTCATCGAGACCTGTACCTTGTTTTCTCCGAGTGCGTTCCCAGACTTGTGCCGGGGGAGGGCAAAAGCAAGCTTACGGCCAATCGAGGTTGACGAGGTACCGTTGGCCGAGTTCAGGATGGAGGTGGACGGTGCAAGAGGACGACTTCGAGATGGCTTGACAGGCGATAGCTCTTCCGCAGCATCGATCGCAACCACCATAGTCGAGACCGGCAAACTCAAACCAGAATTTGTGCCCAGCAAGGGACTCAGCTTCCCCCACCCTTCAGTCCCAGCCGTCTGCGTTCGCGAATGCTGACGTTGACGATCCTGGAAGCTCCGGACAGCATCTTCGAAATGTTGCGATGCAGGCTTGTTTCCGTTCGTGCTCAAGTCGAGCATGAGTCCATTCGGAGTTGATCCCCACTGGTCAAAGTGGTCCTCTTCTTTAACGAGAGCTCTGGTGGACCTGAAAGGTGTGGAAGTGATATCGCCGACAGAACCGGGAGCTTGACCTCCGTAGTCGGCACGATGCGATAGGCTGCACAGCGAGTCAGAGCTTCCTTCCGTGCTGAAAGAGTCCGAACGCAGTGAAGGGGTGGTCATCGGTTCGGACGGAGTGAGTGGTTCGGGCGCTTCCAGACTGTTGCGCATCACCAACATCAAGGATGCGTTGGAAATCATCGACATCGATCCCAGATTCGCCAGCGATGCGGTAACTTCGACCGCCTGTTCGACGGTCGCTCCAACAAGCTGATTTGACAAAATAGCCAAGCCCGTAGCAGTCACATGCGTAGGAATCGCCGTCTCGGCTCTGGGCTGGATGAATCGCTCGGCAGGAGTAGGGCTTAGAGCAGCGGGGAGCGTGTTCAGCGCAACGGCCTCGATGATGATCTTCTGTGCAACGACAACATCACAGCTCGTCGCGCTGATATCGACCGAAGCCTCCGCTACGCAAAGTTCGTCCTGTCCAGAAGTCTGCATCGATGTCGCATCAGCAGTGGAGTAGTCAGTCGAGAGCTGATCCTCGGCCCTGAGGGTCGGTTCGGAGTCCTTCTTGGGTAGACCACGAAGAGGAGAGGACGGAACGGCTCTTCGACGGCTGGGCGTTTCGTGAACCGCTTCCGTCGAGCCACTATCGAGCATGCTAGCGAGAACAGCCGCAGCAGAGTCCGATTCCGCCACCAATCCGAGATTAGCATCATAGCTTCCCCACGGATCCACCTGCTGACTTTCCATCCCCTGCTGATCCTGATTCTCAACTGCCGAATCAGCTTCACTACATCCCCTCTGTGCCGAATCCGTGCTGTCTCGTTGGGCTACAACTTCAGTCTCGTCGTCGTAGCTGCCCGAGACGACGTCTGATTTGATCGAACAGAGCTCTGAAACCGCGCTAGATCGAGTGGGGAGTTGGGTTCGCGAGCTGGAGCGCACAGGGAGGGGCGGCGGATTTCTGGTAGGTGTTTGGCACTGCTGGGGTACTGCAGTGGGCTCTTCTGTTGTTGTTGTGCCTGCGGTGTGAAGATCTTGCTTTACCGTTTCACTTCGCTCCAGGAGGGTGTTTGGGACTCGACCGTTCTGCTCGGAGAGACATGTTGACAGAGGTCGATGCTCCTGCTCGGATGAGAAAGAGAGAGATTTGAGAATCAGTATTCCTGTTTATCTTACTGACCTGTAAAAATTTCATTCTACTCACATTGTTCAAAGCTTTCATTGAGTTCCTAGCGCTTTCCCTCGTACTTCGTCTCGACAACTGGGGCCGCGGTCCGCCATTCGCTTCGACATCCGGTGCCATCGGCTCAGCGGTAGGTTTGATCAAAAAGACAACACTCTCCATACTTCCGTTGTTGGACTGGACAGAGAGGATGTCATCTACAGCCTGATGAGCCCTAGGATTAGGAAGATCGCCGAACATGCGCTTGTCGTGGGCTTGTTTGCCGCCATGGGCGAGGCCGTGGGTGCCTTGAAGGTTGAGGTCGAGGTCTGTCAGCCAGTGATTGAGGGATCCTGGGCTACTTGCTGCGTGCGAGGATGGAGGTCCTGTGCTTGCCTTCTCTGAACCGTCAGAGGCTCGGTCGAAGTTGTTCCCAGGGTGGCGCAACAACTGATGTCCAGGGCCAGAGTCTTGGCTCATGGGATATCCCCCTGCCGAGCTGGGGTTATCAGAGGTGTACGACAAAGCCGAGTTGGTAGACGACAACCGATTCCGTCCGCTCATTTGATTCGCCCAACGACCCATGTTGACCAACAAGCCCGAAGAAGACGACTGAGCACCTTCTTCCTCGTACGGCAGAGAGACAGGCGAAGGACTCAACCCAATCCGTTCCGACGAGTTCGAGTTGAACTGACTGCTCATCGTACCACCCAACGCACTCGAGCTCGCCAAACTGGCCGAGCTCGCCTCGGGCCTTACTCGATGCTCGTCCGACTCCACAGCACGAGACTGAGTCATGGCACTCAACGTCTGAGCAGTCACTTCCGCAGTCTTACGACGACTGCGGAATTTCCACCGTTTGGAGGATTTCCCGTCCACATCGGCGGAGCTTGCGAGGGAGTGTTTGGGTGCACAGCCTAAGTCCGCTCCCGAGGTTGATCCGGAGACGGCAGGTGCGGCTGGTTGGATCGTGATGGGTTTTAAGCTTCGTTTTTTGGATGGGGTGAGTGGTGGTGGGCCTTGAGGAGCCGATAGGATTGTGAAGGAGTTGGTGGAGTTGGAGAGGGCGATGCCTGGTGCCGAGATTGGCTGTCCGACGCCCGAATTGGCTCGTTCCCTCTTGCTTGACCCGAGCCCGATAGCAGCTCCGAGTAGAGAGGACAACGAAGCGATGGAGGATGATCGTTTCCGAAGACCATGTTCACGACCTGAATCGTGAGCGCCTCGATTCTTCATCGAAGGAGAATGAGAAGCGTGAGATACGGCAGAGTGGAGTAGTTGACGGCGTACTTGATCATCATCCGGTTCAAGAGCGTTACGCAAGGGAACCGGTGGCGTCTGTTCAAAGCGGGCTTGTGAAGACATGGCGGGACTACTTGCACGAGCTCGGAGAGGTTGTGAGTGTCGAGGAATCGCTCCGATCTCCACCACTGAGGATGTGGAAGCCTGAATGGCTACGGGGGAGGATATGGCAAGACTCCGAATGGAAGCGACGCTCCCTGCCCTTCTGATCTCCTGGTTCTCTTTCGCACCGCGGTCGCTGCTGAACGATTGCGATAGACGAAAGAGATCTCGCCAGGAACGAACAGAGGAGATACTGGCCCCGCCTACCGAGTCGCGACGATCTCGTTTCCCAGAGGGAGGTTGCTGAGTTGGGTTATGGGAGATCGATGGAGCTTGTGGTCTTGAATATGCTCGACTACGACGTGAAGGTCTGTTACCTCCGCAATCTCCAGATGAGTTGGAAGGAGACATGTCATCGTAGTCGCTTCCATCCTCCAACATCTCTAGACTCTCGTCCTCCTGTGGACTCGCCGGATGCTGATATGTCGGAGGCTCCTCGAAAGTCGAGCCAGTAGCCAGGATGTGTTCAACATCTTCAGGCGAGGAAGGGTAGACTTTGTGAGACGGTGTGGGGTATGGAGGTTCATGCTGAGTTTCAGTCGAGCCGACGGAAGCTTGGTAGATCGTCAATGGAGTCAGAGCGGGATTCTCCTGCGAGCTTCGTTGACGGCGTGTGAAAAGGGACCGCAATCCTCGAGCAGAACCGGCTTTTGTCATGTTTGAGGCGCGGGTTTCTGCGAGCGATTGGAAAAGGGAGACCGTTGGCAGTATCTGCTGGCTGTAAGGAACGTGGAAGAAGGAGCGTGGGGGAACAGCGAAGGGAGAAAATCAATGCTTTCGTGGGAAGGGCGTTGAAGAGCGGGAGGGGGCAGTGGGGAGAAAAGAAAGAGAAGATACTTATGAGCAGTCAGCAAAGCTGATCGAAAGAACTTTCACCAGTCAGGGCCGTGAAGAATGTTGAAGGACCGAGGGGCCCCTTTGTTACGGGCTAGTGCGTTCTGGCTGCTGAGCAAATGGCAGCACTACATTGCTCCCATCTCCATCACAGCGCCGGGAGCCTACCTGTCAGAGTGGAGGGCCAAAGCGTAGTCGAGCACAGAGGTTGTCCATAAGGTCAAAGTATCAGGTCATGCGTTCGAGTGGAGGAAAGGACGTCAGCGTTGAATGAAGGGCCGTCGACCATTCCGCGCTTTTCTGCACGCCAGTCCACCCGCGCTCCCATTGCTTTAGCCTACCGTCCCAGGGCGTGCGGGTAATAGAGTTGGTGAGAGTGTGGCCATGTGGATGTTGAGCGCTCGCATTCGCCGATATGGACAGGACCCTCCATACCTGTTGGAAGTGAATGGGAGAAAGAGTACGGTCTGAGGCATTTGGAATGATGAATGAGCGAGGGTCAGCGAGTGAATTGACTGGTCTTCAGCACGTCCAACCGCTGCTGTGCTACGTACGTCTGATATGACATCAAACGCCGTCCTTCCTCGTGCCATGCTCTGCCCATGGAAGGAGGTTGGCGATGAAGGCTTTGCTAACCGTCGCTAGCATCCTCCTTCGCTCTTTCTGTCCGTTGAGAGGAATGAATCAATCAATGAGTGAGTGGCCAGTGCGTCTGTCCAGAATTCTGAAAGCAGAGAAACAGTCAGCATATTCCATCGAGCCGCACAGCACAGCACAACGTGGGTGAGAGAGAGTGGAAGAAAGTCATCAACTGGAAGCGTGGTACATACAGGATCGAGGTCTCCTTGCCTCAGAAGCAGCGAGGAGGAGGTGGTCAAACTCGGCAAACTTCGGGCCGGCTGTTCCGACAACACTCGGCCGAGAAAGAGATCGGGGCAACAGAAAGGCTCCGAGCGCTTCTCTCCCACCTCCAGAAAAAAAGTTGAGAAGCTTTGCCTCTCTGCCTCAAGCTCAAGTCGCACAGAAAGAAGCTGAAGATGGAAGTCGACGAACCGAGCACATCAGCCCAGCCGTGGCAGAGCGCATATCGGATCTACGTAGCAGATGCAGACGGCCACCTCAAAGTCCTCAGAACGCTACCATCAACTCCCGCTCCTCCACCAGCAAAGGCAGCCCCGCCCAAGAAGGAGGAAGAATCAACCGACGCTGCCCCTCAAACTACTGACGCCGCCGTCCAGGATGACGCCGAAAAGGCTATAGAAGACGACGAAGAGGAAGAAGTTCCAACACTCCCTTTCCTCCAGATCATCCCAATCGAAGGCAGGTCCAAAATCCCGCCCCCGTCCCTCTCCAACACCAGCGTAAATGCAAGTCCACACGCCGTACAGAAGATGGCCGCCGGCTGGCTAGCGAGTGGACAATGGGTGTTGGCGATTGCTAGGAGGGATGCGAGTGTTGATGTCGTGTTGCCTTTGCCTCAGCCTCGGTCGCGGAATGGTGGTGTGGAAGCGGAAGAGGATGAGGGGGAGCCGCAGAGGGCTGTTTTGATTGCCTCTTATACCGAGGACAACATGCGCGCTGGGATGGAGCGATGGGTGGGGCTGAAAGTCGGGTCCAGGTGAGTGCTTCGACCTAGCGGGGATATCTGAAAGTTTGCTGACTTCAGTCTCGATCTGAACTCTCCAGCGGCATTTACGCCTGCACATCAGCCGGCGCCCTCCGCTACATGCCCATCCTCACAAAAGATGCTGAAGCCACTTCAACGGAGGCCTCACATGTGGATCTGGTTGTAGGAGAGTCTACGGTCCTCAAACTACCCAACGCGCCTCTCACCCATGTCCTCTTCACGACCCTCCCTCACGTCGAGGTCTTGTCGACCGATAGCAAAAGCAACAGCGATCCAACCCACTTCCTATGCGGCGGGCAAGAGGTACCGCTCTCCATCTGGCACCTACCGTCAGCGTTCGCCTCCACACTGGCCCAGGGACCTCTTGTGAAACCAATCACCGCTCCTGCGACGAATGACGCGTCGGTCACTACTGAGAAGGAGGTTGGGGGGGAAGAGGAGTTGAGTGGAAAGCAGAAGAAGAGGAAGCGGCAGGTTGAAGCTAGGAATAAGGCTAAGGAGTTGAGGGAAGGGGAAGTTTGGAGGGCTAAGAACGTGAGTGTTCATCTACCACGTTCCTATTTTCACTTCCTTTGCCATGTAGGCTGACATCCTTTTCCTTTTTCGCAGCTTCCGAACGATGCATTGAGTCTGCAGCAGAAACCTCTGATTTCAGCGATCGCGATCCTCTGCCCCGGTGTCCCCTCTCCCACCATCACCACCGCCTCCACGGACGAACCCCCGGCCCTCCCCGCAGGTCTTCAGATCGGCACAGCGACCAAAACAGGTCTCCTCCGAATCTACGCGCCTGAACCATCCTCGCACCAAGGCAAGGCTCTCGCTGAGTTTGCATGTCTGGGTGGGAAGGGCACTGAGGGGAAGAAGAAAGAGGCACAGGGTGTTAAGGGAACGATGGGGATCGGGTTGATCAAGAAGGGTGTTACTAGTGGTGGGATTGAGGTTAAGATTGTTGAGGTTGGACGGGCGGGTGGAAGGTCAGTTTCTTCTGTTCGCGCCTTTCCGATTCCGGTCCATTTTTACTGACACTTTTGGATTCTCTGCAGTGAGCTGTTCGTAGCGGATACGCAGGGCAAGCTTTATGTACTCGATTGGAAGACGCAGAAGGTGCTCTACCAATACCCCAACATCGACGGCGCTATCACCTCCCTCCTCACCACCCCTTCGACCTCCTCCTCCACCCCGCAACCTCTCCTCTTCAGCACCTCCCTCGACCGAATCCTCCGCCTGCACTCGACCTCGGAAAAAGCAGTCTCGTTACATGGGAAGGCGAACCTCGGCAGGGGGAGGGGTAAGACGCTCGTGTCTGTCTTCGCGGGGGCGTTGTATGATGTTGATCCGGAATTGGAGGGGACGTTGCCTGCTGCGCCTGTCGCGGCTGTATGGGATGGAGTCGTCCCTCTGCCTCTACCAGGTTCGGGCTCGGGTGATGTGGTCGGTGGACTGGACGGGGAGGAGAGTGAGGATGATGATGATGATGATGATGATGATGTTTGGGAGGAGATGGATCGGATTGGGGATGGGAAGGTCGTTGAGGGTGCAGAGGAAGGAGGGGAGGGGAAACGTGTTGTTAAGAAGAAGCGGATAGCTGCTTGAGGTGACGGGCGCAGAGGTTCATGGATCCATGTGCGATATCCAACATGGAATCACGATGAAGCATCACTTTCTTCGTGGATCCGACATGTTGAGTGTTGTTGAGTGTTGACGGCGATGATCATCACGTGACTCATTTTACATACTCATTATGTAAGCAGTTTACAGACTCAGATCGGGAAAGAAAGTAGCCCCTCTCTCTCTCTGCCTCACTCGCTCCGTCACTCACTCAGCTCACTTCTCTCTCTCTCCTCAGCTCACTCACTCACGACCATAACGAAAGACTCATTTCTCTTACTCACGACCTCTCTTAACGAACCCTCCCCTTCCTGCCCTCCGCTCTCGATGTACAGCAGCTCGCGCGGTTACCAGCACATCGCAACAGGCTCAGCTCCACCACCACCCCCAGCGGCAGAGGACCAGGACGATGATGATTACGACTACGAATACGAACAACGAGACCTCAACGGAGATCTCGGTCTACCCCCACCACATCAACTGCCGGGAAGCGCCTATCCAGGCCCACCGCGAGCAGTATTCGCCGCGGAAACATCCTCCTCAAGCTCAAGTTATCACCATTATCAGCAGCAGCAGCAGCAAGCTCCAGCATCAATAGCATCTTCGGGCGGAGGTGGCAGAAGCAGCCATCGTGGCGCCACCGGGCGCAATGGAGGAGGAGGAGCGCGCACTTTCTCTCTCCCGCCAGCATCGCCTACCCTAGGAGCCGGGGTAGGCACATATGCCCACTCACAAGGCGCACCACTCTCCGACTCCTCCTCTCGACGGACGCGAAACTCCCTCCCACCGCCAAATTCATACAACCCATACAGACAACAGCGGAATGACCCTCACGCGATGCCGAATTATCTTTACGCCCCTAGTCCTCATTCGGGTCCAGCTCCCTCCGTCTCGTCCGGCGCATCAGGCTCGGCTTCAGCTTCCACCCGTCACGAAGGCATCTTTGCCGTCTCGGCGCCTCATCACTCTCAGATCGCACGGAATCATCGGCACAGTGCAGGACAGCATACGGGGACTTTGGACAGCAGACGCTCGGCGGGACGACCTCCTTCTGGCGGTCCATACCATGGGAATCCACATAGCCATGCCAACGGAAGCGGCAATGGGATGGCTGTAGGTGATGTTCTTCCACCCTTCCCACCATGGTCGATGGCCTGGTACGCAGGACACGTTTCGGCTGACGGTCACGCATATACCATGGTACCACCCAACGGATCCGGCGGCGGCGATTGGGAGAGCGACACTCTGACTTCCTCCGGATATGCTCCGTACCCGCATCAGTATCGACCCTACCCCAATCATCCATCATACCCATACGGCGGCGGCCAACCCCTTCCTTCTCCACATCAGCATTCGTCATCTCCAGCACCACAAGATCCAGAAGCGCAAGCAGCTGCCCTCAAAGCGGCCCGTCTTCGAGCCCTCGAACGCGAATTCGGCCTCAAAGTCGACGGCAGAGATCCGCATCACGACGGCGACGAGGACGATGATGATGTGGCTCTCTTGGAGAAAGGTGGGAATTTCGATGGCGATCACGACGTAGATCCGGACGAAGCTCTCTCACCGGGCTCCATCAATTCCGAAGGTCAATTCGTCCATCGACACCCGAAGATGCGCAAAGCAGTCGGCATCGCACTCCTCCTACTCTGCATACTCGCCTTCGCCATTGGAGCAGGCGGGGCATACCTGATCAAGCTCCCAGCCAACACCCTTCCATCGACCGTACCCGCCAAAGGATCGATAGGCAGTTATCTGCTCTATGTCCTTTCCTTTCTTTGCCTTGCGCTCAGCTTCTATCTCTTCTGCATTCGGCCTTGCTGTGTGGAGCCGATGAGGAGGCGCAGGATCAACAATGCTGCGCTGGTCGGTGGCGGCGGCGCGGGTGGACTTGGGGGTCATGGATTCGTCGTGCCGGTCATGTCTGGTGGGATGGGCATGGGTGGCAAGCCAGGCAAACCGCCCAAGATGCCCAAGGGCAGACGAGGCAAAGGCGGGATGTTCGGTAAGAAGGGTCAACAGGGTATGATGGCTCCCGCCCCGACTGTGAATCTCATCGTCGATCCTCGGGCCATGATGGGTGCTGGCGGGATGGATGACGACGATGATGACAGTTCGGACGAGGAAGAGCAGGAGATGCAGGCTCGGATGGAGAAGGATGGACTTTCGGGACCTGAGAATGTCGATCTGGCCGGATTGATCGGGGGTCGGCTCGGTAATGCGGTCGATGGGAGTCCCTACTCCGGCGCCGGCAGCAACGGCAACAACAAACCGATGACGAAGAAACAACGCAAGAGGGCTCGTCGGGCTGCCCGACTTCGAGCCATCAATGCCGCCTCGAGACGGGCGCTCTTCCTGCCACTCGTCCTATCCTCCCTCCGCACACAGGCCGTCTGGCTAACAGTCCAATCGGTCCTCTGGCTCCTGGCTGTCATAGCCTGTCTGGTACCCCTCTTCCGCTCCACCCAATCCTCCACGGTAACCTTCACCGACGCGGCCTCGAACCAGACCTCCCAACGGACGCTGAACTCGACCCGGACAGCTTTGGGTGCGAGTTGTCTGCCGAGGATGGGGGGCGGGTGGTGTGATGCGTATAATGGGGCGCGGGCGGCGGGTGTGATTGCTATGTGTGTGTGTATGGGGCTTGCGGGGTGGGCTATGCAGGAGTTGGGGATGGCGAAGAAGATGGCGAGGAGGGAAGGGGCTGGGTTCCGGGTTCGATAATGGGTGAGGCGGAATTTCCCTTTCCTTCAGTATCTTGCAAGTGGGCCTGCCTTTCTTGCATCTACCGACCTCGACTCCCTCTTTCTCCCGTGGCGCCTTCTTTCTGGCTCTCACACAGTCATCCATCGATCTATTCATTCGGTCCCACATCGCGTTAGGATTTCCAGCAACCTCTTCCTCATCCAACTCACATCCAAGCCCAAACAACACGGACTCTTTCACTATTCAACATTAATCCTCTCGGCACCACAACTCACAATCTCCTCATGCAGGGAAGAATGCTGCTGCTCCCAGGATCATCTTCTTTGTCATTCCTCAATTGTTGTTCTATTTCCCGTACCCTAACGTTTCCCTCTGGCACATAATGAAATCTTTTTCCTGCAATGGTTGTATCACCTTACCTCCTACTCGGCATCGACCCTCGTCCCAGCCTCACCCCTCCCCTATACTTCTCAATGCTATGGAGATCCCTTGCGACCGAAACAGATGGTGCGCGAACACCACGTGGAGAGCAAAATGGACGCGCAGCGCTCTGAGCTCGGGGATCTTGGGGAGGACAACCTCGAGTCAAGCTGGAGTCATCTCTGAGCTCTGCGAACTGGAAGGCTTTGATACATAAGGACAAGGATTTATCTCTCGTTGAATCTCATCTCTGTGGACCACCGCAGCTTCCTTCCGTTCCCTCCCTTCTTCTCTGCAACCCCCGAAGCTAGATATCTGATCGTCCATCGAGCACACAATGTCCCTCGAGTTCGAAGCTCCCTTGCCTCCCTCCGGGCACTTCGTCGAATCCGTGCGCAAGTCATGTGCCGAGGCGCGCGAAGCAAGTGACATCCTTGTGAGTCGCGATTTTGCATTCATTCATTTTCTTAACGCAAGTCTGACTTTCGCTCACTGACTTCAACCCTTTCCATTTTGTCAGATCTCTGAGGAAGCTATCGATGCATTCTTTCGCGGATTGGATCAGGAGACTTTCGAGGCACTCAAGGTCAAGCACGGAGTCAATTTCCCTCTTCAATTTCCTTCCATCGCGAGCGAAGTAGTGAGTAGTTCTCCACTGTTGGATTGATATCCGCATTCCGTTCACTAAACACTCTCACCCTCTTACACAGAACTTCCTCTCCGTCCTGGCCTTGCTCAACACCCTCAGCGCCTACCGCTCCGCCTTCCACAAATCGACCGGACAAGGAGCCTACCAAAACGTCCTCCGTCTCATGATGGGGATGTTCCTCTCCTCCCCGGACTCCGACACTTCACCCTCATCCAAACTCTCCGCCCAAGGTCTCGCCACACTCACCGAAGCCGACGTCGCGGGTCTGCTCAATGTGACTTTGCACGACGAGAGGCCTCATGAGAGTATTCCCGGTTTGATTGTGGGGAGTGCGAGGGGCGGTGTCATGGCTGAGCCTGTCGGGTTGGTGGTGAGCATCTGTAATGATACGGGGAGGAGGCTGTTGGAGATGAAGGCTGGGAATTTGGGGGAGTTCGTGCTTAGGATCCTTGTAGAGGCTTCTGCTGAGGTGGGCAAGAAGGGGGATCAGGCTGGGTGCGACCTGTTTGTTGAGAGGGTGAGTCCGGATGCGTATACCGTCAACTCTCTGCATCTTAGCAATCTGTTACTGATATCTCTTTCCCATTTGGGCAACTCTTCAATACAGCTCGTCTCCGCCCTGCCAGGCTTCGCAGACATGACTACCCTCTCCCCATCCAAATCTCCCGTCTACCTCTTCAAGAAAGCCTTCTTCCTCCTCTACGCCCTCCAAGCAAGACTCGCCAAAACCTCCACCGACTTACGAGTACCCAATACTGCCTCCTTACCCATGTTCGTGGATAACGTCATCCCGACTATGCTGGTCTACTACAAGATCATCCAGTTCGGAGGCAAGGCTCCTGCGTCGCTTATACAGTGGGGTAACGATGCGCAGTCCTCGAAGTCGAGCGAGGATACGAGCGCAGCAGCACCATCCGACGGGAAAGCTCCGCCGATCGAAGGGCCCAATCTGTCCAAAGAGGAAGCGTACCGTGTACGAGCGGCCGCATTGGACGCGGGAGCTGCCATCGTAGCGCGCATCAAGGTCCTCGTGGAGAAGGAACCTGAGCTGGCTTGGATGGCGCAGGTGAATGAGGTCGATGTCGACGGGTATCTGTGGACCGTTGCAAAGGACGATCCGGCGTTGAGGAAGGTGCCTCGGCTCGTGGAAAGGGGGACTGTAATGTACTGAAGATATAAAGTCTACTAGGCTCTTCAATCAGAAGTCCCTTCCTCCTTCCATGTGAAGATGGAAAGAGAGGTAAAGAAAATAGTCCATTAGGAATTTATGAGCAGAAAGAGATACGGTAGATCCAAGTTGAACTGGGAAAGTGCGGGTATGGATGGCTGTTGAAGAGAGTCTGTAGTAAATGGGATGAGAGAGAAGAAACGAAGGGTCCTGGAGAGGAAAGCAAGGTTGTGGAAACTGAAAAGGTGACTCCTAGTAATGCGACCAAGAGACGATGGGAAGAACACCCCATAGCAAACCGAACGATGGCCACCAAGCTGAGGACGTCGATGCCGGTTTTCGAATCGTCAATTCCGTCGATGTCGATGCCGGGGTGACCGTCTTCTCCAGCTTCTCTGCCTTCGCAACAGTAGCAATAGTGCACGGGGAGGAAACTCCCTCGATGGCTCGGACCTGTTCCTCCACATCAGCCCGATACGCATCCAAAATGACATCCCTCGCCCTGAGACTGATCCCACTGACCGCCCTGCCTTTGATACTGAACCCACTAGTCCCCGGTCCGACGCCCTCCCCGCCACCGCCGCTGAGTAGATGTCCATCTTCCTGATCGTCGTCGAGTGAGATGCCGGGTGCGAGTAGCATCGCGCATACACTGGATGAATCGAGTAACATCCTCGACGCCCGTCTCCTCGCCTTTACATCCGCATCCACGTCGTCGATCGGCTGCTGCTGAGAGGATGGACGGCGTCTGAAGGGTTGTTCCAAGGACGTAAAGGAGCTTGTTCCTTGGGTGAAATCGTCAACGACGAGTGCGGGGCGGAGCTTGTCCTTCGTTGCTGGTAGACGGAGAGTTTGGCTTGCTTCGATCATGATGCGGTCCAGTTCTTCGGTGAGCGCATCAGCGAGAAGGGCACTTGTTTTCTCGTCCTCATCTTCCTCATCGTCTGGGGTCGTTTGGTCATTAGTGTCGTTAAGGTCGGTTTCGTTCGTGATGGTGGTGTTTGACGAAGGATCGGTAGATGTCCATTCGGATAGCGGCCTGGATCGGGTCCATGTGGGACCTTCGTTAGATTGTGGTGAGGATGCTGCGCTTGTGAGGGCTGGGGACGTCGATATTGACGAGATTTTCGTTTCCTGTTCGGGCGTTCTTGTATCGTAGTCAGACGTCGCAATGGGATCTTCCACGGCAAGCGGAGCAGACAGGCCTTCTTTTGACGGAGAAGTGGCTGGCAGCTCGGAATTGCTCGATGTAGGTGCAGTAGGCGAAACGGGTTCCTGCTTCCTTGTTTTTGGGAGAAAAGGCGGTTCCGGATCAAGCTCTGGCCGAGTGGTAGGCACAACCGTGTCCTTATTCGGAGAGGTCGACACGACTGTAGAAACCTCTTCCTTCTCACTTTTCTTGAGTTCCGCCGGCAATCCGCGCCCCACCTCCCAAACCTCACCAAGCGATCCCACCGCTCTAGTCTGCCGCGTCCCATTCGCACCACCGTCCAACCTCGACGCAGCCCGACTATGCCGATCCCTTTCAGAGTTGTCAGCCAAGAGATCTGCTGGGATGCTCATTTTTCGAGCCACGTCCGCGATCTTGGCTAGACTCCGTGGTACGAGGGTGGACGCGACCATCTTGATGATGGAAGATGGTAGCCATGTAGCCGCTGGACCTAGGTCGGATATTTGCGTCACGATTACCCCCGGGGACGATGACGAACCTATGGGGAGGCCTTCGACGAGAAATCCGCCAATGCCGAGGTCGAAGCGGGTGAACTTCTTTCGGGGCGGGAAGGATGGGTGCGCGATGGACTGCGAGGCGGAGAGTAGGCGCAAAGGTTCCGACTTCGAAGAGGATGAAGATGGAGGGATGGGCAGTCTTGTATCTACGCTGAGGAGGACCATATCTCGAGCCTTGGTGACCATGAATATCGCCCCGAACGAGAGAATTTCGAGTCGCGCCTCTTCTCCCATCGCCGAATTGGATTCGCTCTTGAGACCCGAAATCCATGGCCGTATATCCGCAGCTTGAATGGTAGAGTCCCAAAGATGTCTGTTCTCACTCTCCGCCATGAGGGTCCAAAATCTACGGGCACAGAGATTCGGTAGGAAGGCCTGGACGGAAAATAAAGGCGTGTTCGGTTTCGGGTGGGTCCGAACTAGGATTCGCATTTCGGAAGTTCCCTCCAATTCGGCCGGGTCGAAGGAGGAGGACGCTGGAGTTGAAGCTGACGGATGAGATGCATAGAGAAGCTCCCATGAGCTCAGGGCAACTTCATCCCCGTCGTCTGTGTTGACCTTGTCGCCAGTTGTAACCTCGTCCGATGTTGGCAGATTCTGGATTAGCGACGGGTCGACGACGGACAGAAACCGCCGCAAAATGGAAGTGGGCGTCGGGATATGATCTTCCATGTCTCCTGCTGTCTTCTCGGCATCCAAGTTCAGGTCACGTCAAGGGAAGGAGGAAGTATGTGTGGAGTACGAGGACTGAGGAGACGTAAGAACTGGGAGTGGGGAGTGGGGACCCCCTATCAGCGACATTACATATGTATGAGAGATTATGTCAGCAATCTGAGACGGTCTCGGATAAACTCAAGAGAATGTGGATATCAAAAAACATCTTTTTTCTCATCGATTAATACCAAAAGTCCAAAAGCATCCAGACACTAAATTTTTGCCCAAACTCTGAAATATGAATATGAAAACGTGTTACGTCATTAGTCATTACGTGTGTAAAACGAGAAATTTCACAGGATGACCCCCATTTTTATCTAAGCAGTTGACAGAATGATCCTCACCTTATATCTTCACAGAATGACCCCCTCCCAAAAAGCAGAGGAAAACCTTTCTCTACTGATTCACACGATTATATACTATTTGCGAAAACATACTATATACTATTTGGTTTTGTGGGATTTTTTTTTGAAAACATACTATATACTATTTCAAATTTTGGGCAGGGATATAGTATACTATAGTATAAAATCGGAATTTACCTTTCATGGGCTCGATCATGGGTACTATAGTATACTATAGTCATACTATAGTAGCTAGTACATCAACACATACTGACTACTGTACACATACTATAGTTGGTAGTATGATGAATGGTAGTATAGTAGTGATGTGCTGGGCTATAGAGTATAGTACTACTATAGTATAAAAACTTTACTCACGATTTGGGCACAACATACCACAATATGTGCTCATTCACTAGGAAAGTAGTATAGTATCTCTATAGTAGTACACTAGTACTATAGAGATGTGCATAACGACATTGATCAAGAAAACTTACTATAGTATACTAATTCCCTACTATACTACCATACTATTTATATACTATCCTATTTCTCACCGTGCCGCCGATCAAACATACTATGGAGTATAGTATGTGGGCCCTGAAAAATGGTATACTATAGTATGTTGTTAAACACTGCCGGTGGGGTATGCGTGAAATTGTTTGAAATCGGATTTGAGAGCTCCGTACTCCGCTCAAGAATTAAGTAGAAGCTGATTTCAGAATATTACTCCGCAGTCCACACTCCGCCCAAACATTGACGGAGGAGACCTGTTGGCTCCGTGCTCGCACACATTTTACGCTTTCACTCCGTACACTGGCTCCTCTGTTTTTCCGGAGTTGTGCTAGACGAATCCACGTGGGAATGCCACGTGTTCCATTTATCTTATCTTATCTCCTTTCTTCTCCTCTCTCTCTTCTCCTTTACCACTTCCCTTTGTCCTTCTCTCGGCCGATAGCTCTCCTTCCCGTCCTCGTCACCTTCTTCTCCTTCAAGTCTCCGGCACGAGGTCAAGACATGTTCCTCCTTCCCCTTTTCCCGCTCTGGAACAGACCCTCGGCGTCCGGCGAAGCAGCGACGTTTCTTCCCTCTTGTCGCTTTCAGCTCGGCGCTAGCAAGATCCACTTGTTCGTCCCGACTCTCTCCTCAGCCACCCCCAACATCCAGCTCTCAAGACCCACTTCTCATGTCAGTTAACGTTCATGTCCGTCTTGATAATCCGCGAAACATCCCTGGCATCTGGTTCAACCTGCCTCAACAGTCAACACCCACACAAGTTTGGTTTTTTTTTTTTTTTTTTTTTTTTTTTTTTTTTGAAAAAAAAAATATCTATAAATATATATATATATATATATATATATATATCTTTAAGCTACGTGCGCCTACCTTGGTCGAGCTTGGGATGCTGACGGAGAATTTCGCTGCAAAGGACAGAATGGAAGGCTGCGCTTGACCGCTTGCAACGAACTTCAGTTTGTATTGTAATATCTGAACTCTGAAGTGAAGGAGTCAGCCAGCTTGAGTCTTGACCGCGTACATCTGTTATCCAATGAATCACTTTTCGAGAAAGCGTCAGTTCAGGTTGGTTTATTTCTTTTTGGGTTACGACCGGAATCGCTATGCTTCGAACGCGGCTGAAGTGGAAAGCAGTGAGTAAGCTGCGTTTCGGTACGCTAGGAAAGGACAACACCGACAATGTGTATCCGATCTGCGTTTCCGCTTTCCGCAGTGCTGGAACATCAGCATCATCCATGTCTTGAGCGATCCTCGATCTGTGAGGAAGGAGGGGAAAATGAAGGGATCAGCGATGGAAATGGGGTCGGCGCTTTCGATTTCCCTCCTTTGCGCTGGAGATGGCCCGCCGTTTCTTCGACTTCCGATGCTTGCTGCCGTCATCTTGTCCTTTCCGCTTCGAGGGGCGGGTCGAAAGGCCAGTTGCTCTACCGACTTCTGTTTGTCGGCCCTGCCGCATGAACTCGTTGTAGAATGGCTTACAGCTAGAATGAGGAATGTAGGAGATAGTATCATTAGGGTCAGCCCGCCTAAGTAAGAGAAAGTGTTCATAGGCCACATGAAACTCACATCCGATCGAAGAGGCTCTGTAAGACCTCCATATCAAACCTGCAGTCCAACGCCACGGCCTGAAGGTCGCAGAAGGTGTCAGTTGCAACTTTCGACAACGGGAAGTATAAGCCATTCTTTCACTTACTCCGAACAAAATATCTACAATTTTTGACGGGAAGAAAAGGGCAATAGGTATCAGCAATCAGCTGAAATTAAGATTCAAACGTTTTTGAGCAGAGCCAAACTACTCACATCAGAAACTGACCTTGGAACCAGCATCCCCTCTCAATAAATGTCCCTTTCCTCCTCTGCTCTTTGTCGCTCTTCCAGCCGACGTATCCCGAGCATCCGTGTGGCGTTAATGGCTTCTTCAATGCCGGAGAGCGAGCTGAGGACATGAAGTCCACTCGACTCGAAGAGAGCGGCAAGAGTAGTGTGCATGCAAAGCAATTATTTGAGCTGGTTGGGCCTCACTCGGTCGAGCTTGGGATGCTCACGGAAAATTTCGGTGCAGAGGACGAAATGGAAGGCCGCATTTTTGACGAACTTCAGTTTATATTGTGAAATCTTAAATGAAGGAGTCAGCCAGCTTGGCCGCGTATAGGATTATCTGATAACGCACCTTTCGAGAAAGCAGTTCAGGTTGTTTGATTGCTTTTGAGGTCATGACCGGAATCGCGATGCTTTGAACGCGGCTGAAGGGAGGACGCGGTGAGTAAGCTGCACTTTGGTGAGCTGGGAACGGACAGCACTCACAATTTGTATCCAATTAGTGTTTCCGTTCTCCGCTGTGCTGGAACGTCGGCATTGTCCATGGCTTGAGAAATCCTCAGGTGGAACATCTCACTGGAATGCGGAAATGAGAACGTATTAGAAGCCCGTCTTCAAAATACTAACAGCATATTTGCACTCCCGCTGCTTCTGCAAGGGATTGAAACGGACGAGGTGTGATTCGAAAGTACCTCGCAACATGTAGGGCGCCATCTATACCCCCAGGCCCCAGTCATCAGGTCCGTCGCCGACTCTGCTAAGTCAGCGAAAGCCTTTGTTGTCATCGACTCCTTCGATTAATGAGCTGGCCCAGGCAGGTAGTTGGCTCCGCACGGCCCGGGAATGAAACGAGTAGATCCACCGGCTTTGTTTGTGTTCGAAACGTTTGGCGGTATCCAAGCGCTGGAGGGAACGATCGAAGCACTGTCACAAAGTATGGTCAGATCAGGCAATTCAGCAACAGGAAGTGACTGCTCATTACGTACTGAAGAAGTCGTCCATTTTGGTCCGGGCGCTGTGCTGTGCGAGGATGGTGTTGCTAACGATAGCTACCCGGGCGACATCCAGCTACGGAAGGGGGTAAGCAAAATCAGCGTTGGCTATGAGAGCAAAGAATCGAATCCGAAGCCAACTCTGAACTCACAGACCCTGAATACACGCCCGATGGAGCAAAATCAGCTTTAGCTATGCAAGCAAAGAATCGAATCCGTAGCCAACTCTGAACTCGCAGACCCTGGACACACGCTCAAACTCTGCGTGGAAAATGTCACTTATCTTTTAGAGGCTGATTGCTGAGGTGACTTCTGATGCTTGCTGATGGTAATTACCACAGAAAACTGTATCGCCAACAGACAAATGCCATCGTTCTATCTGCTCAGTTGGACCAGAGGATGCCGCGTCAGGTGCTCTCCAAGCCGGAAGAGTTCCTTGGACACAGATCGTATGTGATTATCCCGGACGCAACATATATTTTTTGACTTTCTTCTTCCTTGCATAGTGCATTCGCCATATCTTCCTACTCGTCGCCGCCAGTAACGCCTTGCTGTTACATGGTGCTGACTGATGGGTGATGGGAGTGGTAGATCCCTCCCTTTAGTCTCTTCATTTCCTCACACCGTTCCCGGTCAACTCCTCCTTTCCGGTAGGAGAGGTGGGATTTCGTACTGGTGAATTGTGAATACTTTTCAGAAATGCGAGAAGAACTTCAGTGACTGAGGCCTCATTACTCGTCGTTGGTCTTAAATATTACTTTGGAGCGGGGCTAAACGGGTCTTTGATTTTCATTGATGACATGGAGAGGCACTGTTGCTTTGTAGCGCCTCTAGGGGTGACTGCGCGGCTGGCCACCCCCTGGTCAGTCATCGCTCCTACCCTCCATGGCTCAGATCTTGCCTTTTTCGAAGTTCGAATTGGTATTTGCCCCTCCGCCATCGTTGTCGGGAAGGTAATCGTAGCTTCCTCCTTATCCCAGGCGCGCCTAGAAGGAAGAAGAAAAAAAAAAAAAAAAACGACGCCAGTGGATGCC
>RDSH01000218.1:0-33158 GCA_009428295.1 Tilletia walkeri
CTCTCTCTCTCTCTCTCTCTCTCTCTCTCTCTCTCTCTCTCTCTCTCTCTCTCTCTCTCTCTCTCTCTCTCTCTCCCCACCCGGAACTCTGTAGATAACCACTCTCCTTCACCTCTTTCTCGAACCCTTACGAATCACCATTTACTGCGCAGGCGCAATTTCCCCTCCAACCCCCTCAATCTCCCATCATGGACGCTGATCAAGTGGACCTCAATATCATCTGCAGTCAATTCCGCAACCTCTTCGGACCTCTATGGACGTCCACCCCGAAGATGCGCTCTATCTTCTGGCACTTGTTACTCCTGGCGTTTTTTCCGTTCCAGATCGCGTTCTTACTGCTGGTCTGGTTGGACAACCACGGCGAACAAGTCGAGGATAAAGGGTGGTCCATAAAATGGCGGCGAATTTTCGTCGTGGGGATGTCCATTCTACTGGGCCTGCTCCTCAATGTCTTACTCCACATCATGCCGGACGCCTACTTCCCGTACAACTGGTTCTGGGCCGTGCGCGGTGCCGGGCTACCCTTCTCCACGCACGAGCGCAAGTTCATCGTCGCCTGCATAAACTTTGTATTCACTGTTGTGCTTGCTGGGTTTTGGCTGCAGCCGCGACAGAACAGCATCAACAAGGTGATCGTCTTCCTCGGTCTCTTCGGACAGGTCGAGCAACGACCAGAGGCAATTCTTCCTCAGTCCAACCAGGACAGCTTCAACTCCAGCTATGACCACTCTCGTGCCGATCAGGGTTCGGCGGCGTCTTCCTTTGATGGCACTGCGGATCTGACGATCGTCACCGTCACCGGCACGAGCTCTCCTGGACACGTCTTCGAAAATCAGCTCGTCCGGCACCGGGCGGTTCAAGAAACGCGCTGACAAGGTCCCGCTCGAAACGCAATCACTTCCTTTCTCCCGGCTCCGGCCCAAGCCACGTTCTTTCCTTTGGTTTCTCCTATGATGCGGTCAGGAACCTCAGCGTCACATTTTCACTGTGCTCGACACCAACCCCAATAATCAAGACCCCCTCTCCGACATCGACGAAAATCCAGCCTTCAATTGGCCGCGGGAGGAGGGCCTGTAAACCGCTCTCCTCCTGCCCCCTCTTGAAGTTCAGCTGCGATTTTGTGGTTCGGCACGCACGCGCGCGCGCCTACTTCAAGTTGATGCCTGCACGACCAACCCCCCAAAAAATCCACCCTTATCAAGATGTTGGGGCCAGCAGACCGCCTCCGGCCGCCTGATTTGCGGTGGGGATTTTTCCCATGTGCGGGAATATTCGGGATAGCATCAAGCACACCTCTTCGGGCCTGCAGGCTACACGCCCACTTTCGCCACTCCTCTTTTTCTGTTTTCGTTTATGGAAGGCCACAGCCCACAACCCAAGATCTGCGCTGTAACGCGGACCGAGCCGGCAGAAGGCTTTGCTCTCGTTGAAGTGCGACTTTTGCCGTGGACGACCTTCTCTGCTTTCGACGACGACGACCGGTCTCTCTTCAGGCGTGGTGGGGCCAGTAGACCGCCCAATCCACTGACTCTGCGATGTCGATGTTGGATCAAGCGCACAACTACACCACATACACATACACATACACACTACGGACACTTCTCACTCTCTCACAAGTCACATCCCTCCCATTTGTTTGCTTTTGTATTTTCCGCACTGTTGAACTAAACCCAGCTTCTCCTTTGAAGTCGCTGCGAAGTGTTGGTCTCTGGCGAGATGCGTCACGTGCGAGCTTTTAGAGACGCGTCGCGTTATGTAAGCCTCCACATTTCAAGTGTTGTTCCCCCCCCCCCCCCCCCCCCCTTCAGCTTAAGACTTAACGGGAGCTGCTGTTGCTTCCTGTCTGCTTACCACCATCTTCACTACTCCCTTCACTCGACAGCAAAAGCACACTCCGAAGAATGAACTCACGAACCTCGTACTCAGCGGCAGTCAAGCGGCTCGCCATCGAATACAAGCAGCTCTCTTCCGATCCAGAGGGCCTCTTCCCTGCTGTCGGCCCCATCTCCGAGGACAACTACCTGGAATGGGAGGCACTCTTACCGGGACCTGAGGATACTCCCTTCGAGGGCGGCGTGTTCAGTGCCAAGTTGAGCTTCCGTGAGTCCAATCGGTTTACTTTTGCAAGTTGAGTTCGAGCTTGCTGATTTCTTTCTTTTCCATGTGCAGCTTCTACATATCCACTCGAGCCACCAACCATGCGATTTGAGCCACCAATCTTCCACCCAAATGGTGAGTGTCAGATGGACTCTCTCAGCAACCATATCGAAAAGCCGACCTGACCGCCTTGGTACGCCGCTCCTTGCAGTGTATCCCGACGGACTGGTTTGCATCAGTATTCTGCACGCAGCTGGTGATGACCCAAACAGTGAGTGTGCCGGGCGTGCGCGCGCTATTCAGACGGACTAGGAGGACTGATTTCTATCGCGTCCTATCTTCCGCCGGTGCCCGTTTCCCAAGTGTATGAGTCGGCGTCAGAACGTTGGTCTCCTGTCCAATCTGTGAGTTCAAGAGAGAACACACATGAATTGAATGATAGAAGGCTGACCCTTGCTCTGTTCTTACTTCGCAGGTGGAAAAGGTCCTACTGTCTGTGCTATCCATGCTGGCAGAACCCAATGTCGAGAGCGGCGCCAACGTCGATGCTTGCGTGAGTTTAACAGTTCCCGATGATCAGTCTTCGTCACTCAATCCGTGTTCTGACGTTTTTGCTTGTCTCTGGCACGCCCGTTTACGCGTAGAAAATGTTCCGCGACGACCCAGCAGGATACGAAAGCACGATCCGCGAGCAGGTTCGGCAACAGCTAGGCTTGTGAGCCTTGGCCCTATAGTGGGACTTCAAAAGCTGTGTCGACATCGCTGTACGCGTAGGCTGGAAAAGGGACCCATCCACGACGCTTCGCTCACAAATCACTTTTATCATCAACCACTGCACGCTATGGCCCCCATCTCTCCAGGCCCCTATCCCAGGACACCTCGAGTCCTTCTACCCCACACAGCACAGCACAGCGCAAAGCACAGAACACTGGTTTCTTTCACCGGCCCCAAGACTCTCGCTCATCAAAAGTCCTCTCCCAATGTTTCCATAAGGCGTCCCATCATCACCATCCCAGGCCTCCCCCTGCACGCTCCCAAGTTTTGTTTTTTGCAAGAAGTGCACATCGCCATACATCAACATCGATTAACAACCCTTCTAACAACCATTCGTTCCATGGAGCTCTGCGCGAAGCTGGAGTGGATGGAGGGGGGCAAATTCGAATGGAGCCAATGATCAGCGTGGAGTAATTGCGGCCTGCGAGTGGCAGTGGTTATGCAGGTAGAATACAGGCGTCGCCCGTAGGACGCAAAGAGGCATATGCCCAAGGAGAGAGCGAGCGAGTGCTATGGGACCACAAGTGGGCTCGAGCGAGGGGGATTGGGTCGGAGGTGAGAAGCACACCTTCCGTTTTGAGATTGACGATGACTGTATGAACAACCTAGCGGGAGCTTGAGGCTTGAGGCGATCTTAAAGGAAGAGGCGTAGCAGTTCGAAGAAGACTGGGTGAAGTTGGAGGAGGAGTGAGGCTCAGCGGTTCAAGCAGACATCAGATCATTGAGAGTACTCACCTCCGCCAACGACGACGAAGACGACGACGCCTAGCACGGCTGGGTGTACGGCTGGCTTGGGAGGGTTGCGCTCCACGAAGGCTGGCTTGACGGGCTTCTTGCCGTCGCGGGCTGCCTTGACGAAGTTCTCGTTCTTCTGGCGGAGTTGCCTTGAGGTCTGCATGATGGAGGAGGAGGAGGAAGAAGTCAGCTCAACTCAGCACTCAGCGTGGTACAGAGCGTATGCATGAATGACTTACCATGGCGTTCTGCTTCTGGTGGGAGTTGACGGTGAGAGTCAGTTCTGAGGATGGTAGGCAGGAAGGGAAGACCTTCTCATCATCCTCGACCACGTCCTCCACGTCGACATCATCAACATCCAGCACACTGACTCCGATCAACAGACTCAATGTCACTGCTGCCAACTTCCGCGCCAGACAGTCCCTCTGCAGGGCCATCCTCCTCCCACAGCAACAACACCCGCAAACGTGCGCTCTCCCCAGCATCCCAACATGCATCCCACCTCGCAAAACTCATGGCGAACCCAGCCAAACCCGTGCACATCCCCGCCCCGCCCAAGGAGAAGGAACTGCGCGCGCCCAGGGAGATGATGAAGAACGTCAGTGGGTCGAGTGCGGGTGCGGGCAGTGGAGAATTCCATGTGTATAAGCATGCGCGGAGGAGGGAGTATGAGCGTATCAAGCTTATGGAGGAGAAGGCTGCTAAGGTGAGTTTCTCTCATTCTCTCCCATCACGCTCTTACGGGGACGGAGTGTCCTGACTCGCTACTTACTTTGTTTGCCCCCACAGGAGAAGGAACGAGAGAGTTTCTCAGAAGCTCAACAGGCCGCCATGGCCGCCACAGACGCCAAAACGAGCAAGAACCGCTCAAGAAGAGACAAGAAGAAGGAAGCAAGACAACGGCGGGAGGGTAAAGCTTCGGCGAGCGGCGACGGTGGTGGAGTCCAAGAAGACGCAACTTCGGAACCTGCGACGAAGAGAATACGAATCGGACAGGCGCCGGCGCCGCTTTTGGGTTCTTCCACTGGTCCTTTTATCGACGCGATAGATGGTCATGCTGCGGAAGATGGCGAGGGGGACGGGGAGGGAGTGGGAGGGTCTGCAAATCTTCCCTCAGCTGGTGGCGGGATCAAGTTCAGACGACGCGATGATGACGAGGAGAGCGAGGACGAATGACGAGACACGTGAACAATCGGATCGATTGGATGGGGGGACCTCTGCTTTGCCGGGCAATTGGCTCCTGTACCGACAGTGAAGGCGGTCTGCAATTCGCTGTGAGTCCTCCGGCTCGACCTCAATTCCTCCCATCCCTCGCCTCGCCTCGATTCTTTCCGGACGTCCATGGGCCAGCCCTCGCGGTGTAGGAGCAGGGGCCCCATATTGTCCCCACCTTTCACCCCACACGCGACGCGCCTCAGCAACCCTCAAGCATCGCATCAAGCCCTCCCCGCAACGAAGCAGAACAGTCATTTTTTTTACGTTTCGTTGTTTTGTGTTCGTTGTTGTTTGAATATGACAAGACGCTATCGCGGACCAAGCAGGAACGGAGGGGGGGAGGGGAAACAAGGCGCGATGTGAGGGGCCGGGACACAGACAGAGAGAGAAGAGAAGGAGGAAGAGATGTGAGGAACAAGATTTTGGACATTGGAGTAAGAAAGCGAGGGAAAGAAAGGGGGGAAAGAACTTGGTACCTTGGAGATTCGAGGGGGGAGATAGAGGGGTGTGAACAGGAAAAAAGTAGCGAAGGAAATGAGGAGGAAAACAGGTACTTCGGCAAACATTTCGATGCGTAACAGGGCAGAAATGTCTGAGTGGATGAAGAGGAGGGGGGAGGAGAAAGAGTTGGGATAGAAGAAGAAAGCGCAAGTGCGGATCGAAGAAAAGAATCGTGGCCAGTAGACCGGGGAGGGGTTTGATAATTCCGAATCGAGGGGAAAGAGGAAAGACGTTGATGGAGCACAGGATATCGTCTCTGTTTTCCCCCTTCCGTCCCGCCGCACGTCCGAGTACGGTCTCAATTGCGAATCTTGATGCCCTTGTCTTGCACGTTGCCTACCCGTCCTGCTCGCCCCGTTCGGTCCGGGTGATCCAGACCAAGGGTATCCTCAGGCAAGAACTTGTGCTCGTAGCTGCGCGAATGGTCAGAAACGGATCAGCAAGTCTGTCAAACGGCACCCGGAACTGAGCTTGACCAATATACTCACATGACATCCTCATCCTCGATGTATGATGGTTGCTTGTATGTGCTTGACTGAACGAGGGCAAACCGGAACTTCGTGTAGTCCTTGTCCGACGCTCCAATCCGCGCTTGTATTCTTCTCTTCGTGTCGGCGAACTTCTCCCCCTAGGTCAAAGATCGCCACAACAAAAAGGGACAAGAGTCAGTAAACAGGATCGCGCCACTCTCGATGAACAGAAACACTCACCCGCTTGATGACAAACTTGAACGGAACCCCATGCGTCCGATGCGCCTCCTTCGTGAAATGGAAGATACTAATGATCTTATCCTCCTCACTAGCCTCCACCTCCTCCTGCGAAATCTCCTCCGCAAAGATCTCCGTGTTCTCATTGATGTTCCCAATCATCTCCGCAGGCCCGAATTCGCGCTGCTGCTTCCCATTCGCCACCACTTCGAAAATTCGGATCCGGTTCGTGCCCTCGGGTGTCAGGGTGACCACTTTGGTCAGTTGGTCGACGACTTCGTTGATCGTGCTCGTCTTTGGCAACAGGAACTGGTGCGCAGCCTGTCAAGGAGGGGGGGTGGAAAGAGTCAGTCAACTCAAGAGAACCAAGCCTCATATTTACCACTCCGTTGCAATAGACTCGTCACTCACCTCCTCCTTATTATGCGCCCCCGTCCAGAACACCTTCAACGTCCGCTTCGTCTCAAGCTCAATAATGCTGACGTCCAACAGCTCGTAATACAACAACGAGGCCTGTCCCTGCACATAACTGGGCGAAACAATGTCGCTGACCGTCTGGTTCGCTGTCCGCTTCAGCACCGTCTTTGGTGTGCCCCCAGGCCCGTTGGCAGTCGTGAATCGCAGCTTGAAAGGGTCGTGCTTCAACCGCTCGCCTGCCTTTGCCGCCATCTGTTCGGCACAAGAAAGGGAAAGACAGCGTCCATACGTGTGATGTCAGTAAACCTATCCCTCGCCCACTCTTGCAGATACGCGACCTCTACAGCCACTCACCATGTCATATGTCATCTTCTTGCTGAGCAAGACCTCAAACTCCGTCCGAGGCTCCACATCGTCGTGTCGAGGCTTGAACAGAACCTTGATCTGGTTCTGCAAAAAGTCGTAAAACATGATCGGGTTCGAGTAGAGCGATTGCAACTCGTAGTCATGCGCACTGGAGAGGGACAGAGAGAAGAATTGACGCGTCAGTCAAAACCCAAAGATCCCCCTATGCGGGAAACAAGAACAGGGAACTCACTCCTTCTCGGGAATGTCCATCTGGAAACAAATAATATCCCCATCCTGAATCTCGCTCTGCAAAAACGTAGCCTTAGGCTTCATCTGCTCAATCATCCCCGGCTTAATCTCCTCATAAAGCTTCACCTGCGTACTCGGCGGCCAACGCATAATCTCGTTAATCGTCTGCACCAGATCGCCCACCTTCATGTTCCGATGCACGTACTGCCGCCCAACACCCAGCAGCGCTTGGCGAGAGATGTCGAAATGCTTGAGGAAGATCATCATCTGTTGGCCCGCACCTGCCGCGTTCGCTGCTGCTGCGTCGGCCCCGGGAGCAGACGGTGGAGGTGGAGGGGTCACACCAGGCTGCAAAACTTCTAAGAACAACCGCAAGTCATTCTGTCGACTCGCCATCCGATCACGGACGACCTCGAGCGTCAGATTGGGGTCGTTCTCAGGGATGACCGTGTCCGGTCGGACAGTCTTGTTCTGGCGGTTGACGAGAACCCAGAGTCGCATCTGGTCCTCGGGCAGGTTGAACTGCTGGGATAGCATGCCCTTGAAGGATAAGAATGGGTCGGCCTTGTGCACCCGGAACGAAGGAAGTTCGGTAGGTGGTAACGTGCGATCCTCAAACGTCGCCAGATCGAACCCTTGATGCTTGCGGAACGTGTCCTCAGTTATGACCTGCAAGAAGAAGAAAAACGCGTCAACATCAACACCCCCTTCAACCCCAACACACCCTCCGCCAAAATATGAGAAAACTCACCTTGGCAGTCAAGAACAAATGCTGCTCCTCCTTCTCCCTCCGCCGAGCCTCCAACTGCAACCGCTCATCCTCCAACCGCTTCGCAAGATGCGCAGGCGTGTCCTCCGGCGCAAAAGGTTTCAACACCTCGTCCATCGTAGCCTCACGGACATACACAAGCATGTACGCGTTCGTGAAGCGCTTCATCGCTCGTACAGGTGCGCGCGCGTTGAGCTGGTTGTTGTTGTTCGCATTGTTGTTCTGGTTTTGGTTCTGGTTCTGGTTGTTGTTGTTGTTGTTCTGGTTGGCACCAGGATGACCGTTCGGGATCTCCCCTCCAAAGTTATCCTCCAGCACCTCCTTGATAGTCACAGGTGTGACCCGATCATCATCAAACTTGAACCATTTCCCATCCTTCTCCGGCTTCAGCAGCGCAAAGTAGTGACCTCCATGCAAGTCGCCCGAGTGTACAAGCACACCGTGAAGCTTGTACACCCACGACTGCGTCGTCTTCTCCGGATTGGCAGAGTCGAGGTAGTCCGCCAAGTCAATCTCGAGCGGGAACTCATGCCGATCGTTGATCTTAACCATCGCGTCCTTCTCGATGTCGTACTCGAACCGCTTCAGTTGGAGATGGAGCACAGGAGGGAACTTCTGGAAAATGACACCCTTCTTCGCATCTTGCAGCCCGAATCCTTCCGCCTGGTACTTGTTGTCGCCTTCGAGCATTTCGGTTTGGATATAGTCCTGGAAGGAGGCTTCGAGATTTGGCATACCCTTCACGTTAAGCTGGATGTCGTAGAAGTCCTCCTCGCGCGATGACTCGTAGTCGACGTTTACACATTTGAGGTAACTCTTCATCCGTCCCACAAAGAGACGCGTGATTGCACCGTCCGCAGCCGTGCCCTGGTAAGAGATTCATCCGCAACTCAAAGTCAGCATCAAACCGGCGCCAGAAATCAAAGAACGGGCCTCGCCCACGCACCTTCATCTTCGCCTCCAACTTCTCCTGGAGAACTCTGTTGAACTCTTGCACGTCGTGTTGGAGGAAGGAGTCCAGACTCTTCCATCCGAAGGACTTGGTGAGCTCATTTGTGCCTACTGGCTGATCGGAAGTCTGGAGGAGGTAGAAGACCCGCTGCAGTGCGAGTGGTACGCTCTCCGAGGGCGTGTCAACCTCGGTTGGGATCTGGTATACGGCCTGTTAGGGGGTTGGGGAGAAGAGAGTGTGAGTAGGAGCGAACAGTGTGGACGCGATAAATGATGATGAGATGCGTACCCTTCGGAAGTAGTGTGTGCAGAAAAGGGACTGGAGCAGTGAATTCATGTAGCATGTTGCACCCTGATTTTTCAACCCAACATAACCCGTCTCCTTCTTTGAATCGTAGCTTGGTACAAGGAGAAACGATGGTGAATTGTCAGGACACAAACAAGCGCAGATTGAGCACAGGTTTTACAAACTCACTTGATGAAGTTGTGCCACAAGACACCGGTGGGATCTTTGAGCACACGAACATAGGCCGAGATGCGCGCTCGGTCGTCCTCGATGACAGGCCGGGTTCTGCCATCTGCTGGGGTGCGAAGCTTGCGCAGTTCGTTGAACCGTGTGAAACCCCAGTCCATCTCTTCTGCTGTGAAGCGGTGGTGTGCCTCTGTTTTGGGTCGAAGTATAGAGCGTGACGCGCAGCAGCAGGAGGCGAAAAACAAATGCGGTGAGTGACAATGCAATGTAGCAAGGACAGGAAGATAGGGGGAAAGAGAGCCCACTCACGGCTGGAGCAGTAGACTGTTGGATCGTCTGGATGGGAGATGACGAGTGCGAATTGGGAGCATACATGCCATCCTTCTGGCTGACTTTTGGAGTCTGCATAGTCGAGGTAGACAGATACCATATCGTTTGGCTGACCATTTGAGTTACCGAAGGGGAAGAGAAGTATGCGCCTATGAGATCGAAGAAGAGAATACATCAGTCACGGTTTGCGCGGTGCCAGGTGGGAATGAGTTGCTCACCATTTGTGACCGCCACACTCGAATTCTGGCCCAGTGATGCGCTTGTCGAGTGCTTTCCATGATGGGATGTCCCAGTGGAAGACCTTGAAGTCGTCCTCCTCCTGCCCCAGGTCGCCCAAGTTCTTGTCTGCGAATGCTTGAGCTGATGATTGGTGATTTTGAGAAGGGGGTGAGGTGTGAGTGGAATCCGTGCCGTCAGATTGGGGAGCGCAGTCAGAGAGCTATTTGATGAGAGGAAGCGGCACTCACGATCAAGTACGGAGACTGAATCGTCGACATCCATAGGGCTGAGAGGCTTTTCTACCGTGGCTGGGTCTGCGACGATGTCGAGGTGAGGATCCTATTTGAGATGCGCATGTAATGACAATATGTGAGTAAGTAAATGCGCTTTATCATCTTGAGAAGCTTTCAAAGCATGACGCTCGGGGTTGAGAGAGAGTGACTGACCATGATGATGAAGGATGTGTGTTGGGAATGCGATGGGGGGTGTCGGGCGAGATGGCGATGGGGCACGGGTGATGGGTGTGCGAGGTTAGTCTAGGGGAAGATGCCTCAATCTTTGACCAAAATGCGACCTGTGAAATGTTCCAGGGGGGCGTAGAGGAAGCAGTGACTTGAGAGGCGCGTGTTGGTGGTGGTGTTGAGAGGGCTCCTTGGCTCTACTGTGGGCAAAGAAAAGTGGGAGGATAGGCAGGACCTTTGTTTCTTCGACGATCGGTCGTGTTCGAGTGCTAGGTGGCCCGTTCTTTTTCGAGATGCGCGTGTGTGCTGAGTGAGAGAGATTGGGGGCCTTGTTGAGCAGCTGCTGTTTCTCTCTCTCTCTCTCTGCTCTCCTCTTGTGCGCGTGTGTGTTGTGGTTGGAAGGAGTTGTGCTGAGAGTGATGAGTCTGTGCTGAGGAAGGGCGAGATCGAGAAGTGAGTGAGTGAAGTGTGCGTGGCTGGGTGAGCAGGTGTTGTGTGGCTCCTTCTCGACCCGACAACATGCCACGTGTTTTGTTAGCCACGTGACATGCAATCTATCGGCCGTAAGATGCGCTTATCTCCGGTGATTGATAGCGATAAGGAATTCGCCGATCCCCCACTCGCTGACTGATGACGCTCACAGCTGCTGACTCCATCTTGACGACCACCTCAATCCTCGACCTCAGCTCAGCTTGTCCCTCACTACTACTACACTCTCACTCAGTACTCATCGTAGCAGCGCACAGAATGACCTCCTCACTCGCCTTCGCATCTGGTCTGCGCCGCTCATCACTCCTCCAGTACCAACACACGCTCATCTTCAGACGCTCATACGCAACTCCCATCAACAGCAAGTCATCACTCGAACCAGCACTCGGAACAGCACCACCCTCTACTCCCACAGACACACACTCCATCAACAGAGAACGATGGCTCAACAACATCTCATCATCATCCTCTACCACCAACAACAATATCCAGAAAGCAAAAGAGACTCTCCTACGCACAGCACCACCTCAACAACAACCTCAACCTAAGCCGCAACAAACACCCACTCACACACTCCGAGAACGCGTCCTAGAAGCAGCTCGCATCATCGCCAACTCCTCAACAACCAGCACAGCAACAGTCGAACACCTCCAAGAACGATACAACACCCGTGCAGGAAAACAGCTCACCATCGAACTACCTTACGAAAGCACCCCGACCCCCGAACGACGCGTACCAGGCACATCTCCTTCCTCAACAGCACAGGCAGACGAAGATGACGGCGTTCTTCTCCTCGCTTACATATCCGATCTAGACGCATCACGACCCAAAGTCAGTCTCTGCTCCGCCTTCCCCATCGCAGTAGATGCATCCCAGCTCGATCCAGTCGAGAACGAACCAGTCGGACAGGGTGCACTCGCCATCACATGCGCCCATACACTCACCACCGCCCTCCCTGAACATCCCTCAAAAGGAGGAGAACAGACACCCTCGGTAGCATTGGCACTCACCAGACGAGGACACGTCTACGCAGTCCGAACCCTCCTCTCCAGCTTACCACAATCAGACATCCTCCTCCTCCAACTGAGCGAACAGCCCATCCTCTCTCCTTCCAAACCAGCACCACAAGGACAAGGTTTCTTCGCAAGGAATCGCATTGCTCCACCTTCCTTCGCGCCGACCTCGCACGAGCATGTCGTGCCTTCTCTACGCACACTCCCTCTCTCGCCATACCCCGCCCAACCGGATGAGGTCATCCTCGTCTCTTCCTTCGACGGCTGGGACGCGTCCGCTCACTCTCAGAACTCTCCCGGTGGCGCATACGACGCTGCGGAGGGAAGTGGAAGGGCGGTGGTAGATAGCAAAGGCGCGATGAAGCGATGGGGAGAGGCGCGTATCCTGGAGTACAAGGACGGAGCGGGACGTGAGGCGAGGGTAGGGACCTATGATGATTTGCACCAGGTACGTATTTCTTCCTCCCATCTCCTAATACCAAATACCTCAAATGCTCAAATCCCCCTTCCTCTCTACTCTAGCTCGACTTCCGTCTCCTCTCGGCACCAGCCCACAACCGTCCCAAGATCGCGTCCGTCACAGTACCCATGCCGACCTCGTCCTCAGAGGCCGAAGTGAACCAGCCTTTCACCAGTCCCAACCAAGACCTGAACCTGAACCTTCGAGACGGGATGAACCTTCTCAACCGCTCCCTAGCCAACCTCTCCTCTCCCACCCCATCCAAGAGCCCAGCCGAATCACAACAACCTCAAGGAGGAGCAGGAACACCCTCCGCATTCCCCCCACCAGGCTCCTCAGGCGGACCCATCGTCTCCTCCCGCGACGGCAGCGTAGTCGGCGTCGTCCGCGGTAGTCGATCCAGTGTCCTTGAGGGACACAGGGGCGACGGTGTCCCTGCTGAGAAGATCTTTGAGATGTTTGCGTTGCCTGGGTTGGGGAAGAAGATACTTGCTGCGAGGAAGAAGGGGACTAGTGGGAAGAGCAGCGAGGGGGAGCAGAAGGCTGAGGTTAAGCTTGGTTGAAGAGAGTTCTGCCTTTAGTTTTATCGTTTGTAGTAATCAACCCTCAGAAATGTATTTCTCGCATCGATCCATCATTTCAGCGCAGGAAGCAGTTAACGAAGTTGGCGGTTTACCCCTTAGTGTATTGCACCCGTCCCAGTATCCAACACATACGGCGATATGTGCGAATCATCCGGATGCGCCTCTGCCCCCATCATGACATCCCCCCGCCTCGACCTCGCAAAAACCGTCTGACTGTCAGCGGACCCCACACGAGAGTCGACTCGTTGGCCGATGTCGATGAGATCCGCCCGCTTGCCTGGTCGTCCGATCCGGCTGTAGGGCGCCCAGATGTAGTCGACGCGTGCTGTGATGAGTGCGAGCGAGACCTTTGTATTTTCCGCCCGAGTTCAGCAAGGAGAAAGTTAAAAAAAAAAAAAAAGGAAAGGGGTGGAAGGTAGAACGTACCGGTCCAAATTCGCGCGAATCCCGACTCTTGCCCATACTCCACCCACTCCCTTCCGCCCCAGATGCTAGAGAAGCACTAGCATCTCCCTCAACCCACGCATGTCCCTCCGGAATCCTGAACAATTTCCACCCACCCCCAGCAGCAGAAGCAGCCCTCTTCGTCTTCTTAGGTCTTCGCTCCAACTCGATCGACCCAAAGATGATCTCCGGATCTTCTTCTTGCTTCGTTCGAGGAGGAGATCCTGGTGGACGGGCCCTCGGACGGGTGAAGTCTGATTCGGAGGGGAAGTGGGAGGGGGAGCTCGTTCGGACTCGAACGATGTCGCCTTCGAGTGCGATGATTCGTTTGCAGAGCAGATCATTCGGTTCGCTCGGGTTGCTGTTAACGAGCCCTGGGTCAGACCAGTGCTTTCCCATTTTTCTCCATATTCAAGGGAAGGAAACTCACTATAACTGAACAATATCCCCCCTCCTCAACCGACCCTGATGAACAACCCACCGATTCAAAAGCACATGATCCGCAAAGAGGACCCCATTCTGAGATTGGATCGTAGGATTCAACGTCGGACTCATACTGCAGCCCGTTACCGTGCCGACCGAACCTACTTGCATCTCGAGGATGAAGAGGAAGGGTGTGAGGGCGATCGTGTAGATTAGGAGACGGTACCAGCTACGTTGGGAGAGAGGTTTGCGTTGGTCGGCGGTCGATGCACTCTCAGCTGTGCTCGCTTCGCTGGAGTATTGGCGAGGCGCGCAGGGGAGCATCTGCGCATATCTGAGAGTATGATCTGCGCGAGTCGGTCTGGGCCTTGGCGCGGGAAGAGAGAACACCAATGCGAGCGAGGAAGAAGACGCGCATCGAGTGCAGTAGCTCGCTAGTGATGGTCGCTGTACGAGTGAGGAGCTCCGTGCGAGTCGAGCGCGCAGGCCAGATGTCGCAGCGAGGAGGAAGACCATGGCGAGAGGATTCCTTTGCGGTCCTGGGTGTTGATCCTTTGGCAGGCAGGCAGGTTGTGGTCAAGTTCCAGAATGGCGCTGACGTTGAGAAGATCGGTGTTCTCGCTGGCGAGCCAAAAGGACACGTCGGTGCGTTGGATCAGATGACCACGCCTCATGCCTCGTTCTTCACCCCTCCCCCCTTGACTGTCACCGACACTCGCATATCCGCTACATTCCCATGCTTACCTGATGCACAACTGCTGAGTCGATTGTTGTCGTGCGTTGTTGCCAGCAGCGTTGAGCGTACCCACAAGAAGAACGACGGCGAGGAGGCAGTGGGCAGGCAGCATGATGAAGCCTTCCAGACAGCTGTTCATCCATCGTGTGCTGGCAACCACTACATAGAGTCCTTCGGCTCGTGGACAATGGCAGGCAAGTATTGACATGCCGATGCTTGCCATACTCTGGCGCTCGAAGACTTTCTCCTTTGAGTGTAGTAGTTGCGTTCCGCTGGGTCTCTCTCCCCATCACCGACGCTCGTTTGCCTGCCCATACTGACCATCATACTCGTTCACTTCGACCAATTTTCTCTTCTCTGCTGGCACATGTTCTCCAGCCACATTCGTCTGGAAGCCCATCGGCCAGCATTGCGAGCTCTCTGCGTGTTTTGCTGCGTACGTCGGTGATCCTGTCCTTTCCCCAACGGTCCAGCTGCCAGCGTGGACGACGACGACAACCAGGAATTCGCAAGTAAGAATGCCATTCCACAACGCAGAGAGGCAAAAATGACTGCCTGTTCATGCCTGCCTGCCTGACTGTGCATTGCAGTAGCTCACCTCTCCTTCCCTCTCCGCCAGCATTAGTCTGGACGCGCTCCGATGCACGCCCAGTGATGGCCAGGACAGCTGACTTTTTCCCTTTTCCGTCTGTCTTCTCCTTCCTAGCAGCATCATTCCTTACAGTATGAATCTCAGCGAGCCGAGCTCTGGCATTGGATCTCAGCAGGGAATGGACCGCACATCCAGCAATCCGATTAGGCAGCGAGGAGCAGGCGAGTCAGGCGACCGATCCCACCGACAGCGAGGCCGTGGCTACCGAGGCCGTTGGACAGCAAAGCAAGGCCAATCCCATAACTCATTCATCGTCTGACCTCGTAAGTCCTGCACGCGTCTCTCTGTAGCGCCTCGTAGGAAGGCTGCCGGCTGATTCACGTTGAGCTATTCCTGCAGGCCAAGAACAGCCTAGCTTTGGGAGATTCCTCGAGGCCTCTCTCCCTCTCTCCAAGATGTTGCTTCCCTCGCGTAGCTCGACACTCTCTTGTGGGCTAAGGGCAAGGGAGCTTGCTGGCTCGAAATGGAACTCTCCCTGGATGACGGTAGGCCCTGCGGCAGTGTATGGCGCCATCGACGGAGCTCGAACAGGGTAGCATCGAAGTCAACTCTCTATCTCATCAGGGACGGCTAGGGATCTCCTCAGTGTCCAGGACCTCAACCACTCCATGGGCGCTCTTCAGGACCATCGAGAGCAGAAAGAGGAAATGGTCTGTGCGTTTGAAGGGGGGTAAAAGTTATAAAAGAAGCCCCCCATCCACCCAGGTCCCTCCCAAATTTTCCCCCCTCATCACACTCTCACCGTGGGCTCCCTCCCTCATTCATACCTTCACACACTCTCTCTCTCACACATCTTCTCGCCTTCTCACCCACACACACACTCTTCTACTCACCCACCCACCCGCCCACCAACACCATCGACCATGGTCCATGGACAACCCTTCCTCGACCTCACCCACCGTCACATACCTCAAGCAGACCGCCTCGGTGTCCCTGGCCTTCCCTCCCATCCTCATCAAGGCCGGCACCCCCTTCTTCTCTTCCTTGGGACGGCCCATTCACTCCTCAAGGCCCCCATCAAGTTATCACATGGCACCCTCCTCTTCCAACTTCGGTCTCGCCTCCGTCAAGATTGGACACTCCTCGACCATGCCCCTCCCGACGGCCGGCCCGCCTACCCCATCAAGACATGTTCGATGCCCTCCATCTGTATCGGTCATCCTCCCGTCTCCACCTCAAGTCCTGGTCGGCCTCCCTACCTACCTACCGGTCACCGTCCCCGCCGTCTCAAGTCCTGGTCGACCTCACTCACTCCCTCGCCTAGGTACGCGGGGTCGTCCGCTCAAGCACGGTCACCCTCCCTTCCGACTCAAGTCCTGGTCGGCCTCCCTCCCTCCCTTGCCCCGGTGTGCGCCGCTCCTTGACTTCAAGTACCGCCTGGTCGCCCTCCCTCGCCTTGGTACGCGGTATCGCCCGCTCAAGACTCAAGATCGGCCACCCTCCTCTCCACCTCAAGTCCCGGTCGACTTCCCTTCCTCGCCATGGACTCAGTGACCCTCCCTTCCACCTCAGGTCCTGGTCGGCCTCCCGCCCTCTCTCGCTTGGAACGCGGTCTCGCCCGCTCAAGACTCAAGGCCGACCACCCTCCCTCCCCTCCTCTTGGTACGCGGTCTCGCCCGCTCAAGTGTCATGGTCGGCCTTCCTCTTCGACCTCAAGTGACCTGGCTGGCCTCCCCTTCCACCTCAAGTTCTGGCTGGCCGACCTCCCTCCCTACCGGGGTCACCCTCCCCTCGACCTCAAGTGTACTGGTCGGCCTCCCCCTCCACCTTGCCGGTCACCCTCCCCTCGAGCTCAAGTCATGGTCGACCTCCTTCGCTCCCTATCTCAAGTCCTGGCCGATCTCCCTACCTACCTACCTCAAGGCATGGTCGACTTCTCTCCCTCCCTCGCCTTGGTATGCGGTCTCGCCCGCTCAAGGACTGGTCTTCCCCGCCTCGCCTTCCTCGCCTCGCTTTCCCCGCCTCGCCTTCCTCGCCTCGTCTTCCCCGCCTTCCTCGCCCTCTTCGCTTCGTCTTGCTCGCCGTCCCCCCACTCCCTAGGGGTGGGGAAAGACATAGATCGATCGAGAGGGATTGTCCATGGATGGACAGGGACAGTCAGGGATGGGGAGGGTCGGTCAGGGATGGGACGGGACGGGACAGTCAGGGATGGGGAGGGACAGTCAGGCATGGGGAGGCACAGGGAGGGGGGCACGGGGAGGCACATGGAGGGCGGGAGGGAGGCACAGGGAGGCACAGGAAGGGCGGGAGGGAGGCACAGGGAGGCACAGGGAGGGGGAAGAGGCACAGGGAGGCACAGGGAGGCACAGGGAGGGACAGGGAGGGAGGGTGAGGGACAGGACGAGTTGGCGATACTCTTCACCGCCTTCTCGCTGGACTTCACCTCGTCAAGACCTAAGGTCACGATTCCCCTCCCGTCGTCGAGCCTTCCCTCCTCCTTCGTCGAGGCCGTCAAGTCCAGCCCTCGCCGAGAAGGTGCTCTCCCTCCCTCAGCAAGTTGGCATCCTCCCTCAGGCACCTCAGTCGGTCTCGGTCCTGCCATCCCCCTTCGCCTGCCATCCCCCTTCGACGCCGACTTCCTCCCTTCAAGACCAGGCACCGTTCCTCCCTCGCCTCCCCTCAAGTCCCGATCGACCTCCCTCCCTCGCCTTGGTATACGGTCTCGCCTGCTCCCTTTCCACCTCAAGAATCGGTCACCCTCCCTCCGCCTTCCTCGCCTGCCTCGTCGTCCTCGCTTCTCCCGCCTTCCTCGCCGCCCTCACCGTCCTCGCCTTCTCATCGACACTCAACCTTCCCCTCCCCCCCATCGGTGGCCTGTCACTTCCCGACGTCCTGTACTCTCTTGCTTGTGCTGCTGACATCTCTCTTCTTCTTCTCTTCAGTACAGATCGAACTCGACAAAACACCATGCATGCGGAGGCTGTATGTGTGTGTTCTCAGACGGTGTCCCCGAGCCTGCGATGATCCGCCTCCCACTCGACCAGGGGAGTAGGTTCGTAGGGGCACCTGTGAGCCTTGTTGTACTTCTATAGCATCCGTAATCATTACCTCGATTCGTTTTACTTCCTACGTTCCTTTCCAGGTTCCTTTCCATGTTTCAATCGTCAATCTTGGGATGGTGATGGTATTCGTAAAGAAAACAGCTGTTCACAAATATGCAAGGAAAGAAGAAGCACGATGAGGTGAAAGAAGGTGTAGGCATCTGCGCAAATCAAAGTGGGCATCTGGCTCACACTCTCACAGCCTCCCCTTCCTCCCCTCCGCTACCTCCTCCCGATCAATCAAATCCGCATCCCTCCCCTTCGTCTCAATCGTGAAGAACAGCGTCACAATGAAACCCAGGATGGAGATGGCGGTGAAGATCCAAAAGACGCCCTGGTTGCCGATGGAAGATGGTTTGGAGAGTTCGGCGAAGCCGAGACTGGCGATGATGGCACCGAGCTTGCCGCAGGCGGCGCTGTGCGGAGGGAAACGAGAGTCAGCTTCGGTTTCCGCATTGAACCTTTCAGAGGGAGCGTGATGAGAAACGTACGAGAGTCCATGAGCGGTCGAGCGGACTCTGGTCGGGAACACTTCGCCCGGGATGATGAATGTCGTAGCATTGGCACCAAAGTTCTAACAAAGGGAATACGTCAGAACCTAGAAGCCTTTCTACTTCCTTGCTATAGTCGTCCCACTCACAAAGAAGAGCTGCAGTAAGACAAAGACGACGAAGAATGGCCCTGTCTCGTTCTGTGGAGTGCCGAGGAAAGATCAGCTGAACCAGCTATCGATGAGTACGATGCGAATCCCACTCACTTTGAGAGTATCGTATTTCGCGCCGAGAATCGCAAGGAACACCGCATTGCCCGCAAACCCGATTACTGTGGAATTAAGGCGCGGTCAGTATGATATGATGGGGCGTTATCGAGGGAAAGGTAATGCCCACCTTGGATCGTCTTTCGACCGATTATTTCTACCAGTCCAATGGTGATCCTGCACAGCAAGAAGGTACAAATCAGCATCAGTCCTACTCCAACGAATAGATCTGGCAGTTGCTCCTCACCAGTACCCGGGCAAGAAGCCTGCACTTGTTATTATAAGATTTCCCGTGGCAGTCTTCATGAGCTTGCCCCACGTAGATCCTTGAGTGAAGCCGATAGCGGACAGAATAGCACCTGCAACGATAGAGGGATGGGATGATGAGAACCAGGACCTGAAATAAATACGATCCTCATTCTACTTACTTTGGTTCAACGCGATGCCGTAGAACTGTCAACGAGAAGTTCGGCGTCAGAATGAGAAGGACGGACCAAGGATCTGACCACATCTCACTCACGGTGATGTCGACCAAAAACCAAGTCACGCAAGTCCCAATCAACAGTTTGAGATGTCTCCACTCCGAGAAATACGTGATGAATTCCCCCCTCGCCGGCTTCTTGGGAGCATCGGTCTTTTCCTGGACGGAGGCGCGTTCGACGACTTTGCCATCCTTGCCGTCTTTTTGAGAGTTCTCTTCGGATTGGACGTCGATCTGGGTGGGGGCATCTTGGAGTTCCTTTGCACGCTGGAATCGTGAACTTTCGACAAGGGTGAAGCGGTAGTAGATGACACCTGATGAAGGGAACCGAACGTCAGAACGATTGATCACAGATTCCAGAACAGCAAGCGCAGAACTCACCGAATGCCGGAACGAGAGAAAGACCTTGAAGGATCCTCCAGGCTCCATCAAGCTTGTGAACATCCCCACGCGAAACGGGATCCTTGTACGCCGCAACCACAACAACAGCAGCTAAACCTCCCAACAGATTTCCCAGTCCTTGATTCGAGAAGATGATAGCGAGTAGCATACCGCGATTCTTCAGTCGTGCTCGGTCCGCTACGATCGTCGCGGACATGGGGTAATCGCCTCCAATGCCGATTCCCATGAGGAAGCGGAAGCCGGTGATCCAACCTGTGATGGCGTTGGCGGAGAAGTGGGGTGTGCTGGGTACGCTGATCATTAGGGCGACTATGATAGGGCACAGTTGAGATCAGACTAGGGACTGCGTAGTACGGGAAGTAGGCAAAGGTCCACTTACCGGCGATGATGACGATGACAAGCTCCTTTCCGTAGACGTACTGTCAGAGCTCAAATGAAGTAAGTCAGAAGGCAGTACAGATCCTTAAGGGTGGGACTCCGAACAACTCACTGAGCGACCAATCACATCCCCGAGCAGGCCAAACACTGTGCGAGAAAAAAGAATGAGTTCAATCTTGCCTATGCCCTCCTTCAAAGTGCACAGGACAATATGCAAGCAAACTCACAGATCTGCCCAAATACGTTCCCTATGTTTGCAGCCGCCTTGAGTACGCCACCGTCTAGTCCCCAGGGGATATGCTTTTCGCCGCTGGGATAGTACGCGAGCAGGAGGATAGGCACGACCATGTTTATCACAAAGAGATCGTACTGTATTAAAAAGGATGATGGTTCAGCAAATACATGCGACATGGCACAACAAAACAGACTCACAGCGTCCATGAGGAAGCCTACTCCGGCAATGATGAGCAACTTGACCTCGGGCCAGCTCAGACCGAGGTACGTCTGCTGGACTTTCCGCTCTACCAGTCCGAGTTCGTTGCTGGACGCATCGCCGGACTCGGCTTGCCAGTGGTCCATATCAGCACCAAACGCCATATTGTAGAATGACTGTAGGACGGGAGGTTGGGGGTATGGAGACAAGGAGGGAGGGAGGTAGGCAGGGGGTTAGATGGGATCGAGGAAGTAGGCAAGGATCAGCCAAGACAAAGCAGAGAAAGCAAGAAAGTATTAGAAGAAGGGGCCACGATGAGGGGGAGTTGCTACTCATGTCGTGCTCTTTACTTATACATCCCTTCCCCCCGCACGCCGCAGATTGCCCGCTGTGACGAGCACGTTCTCCAGACATGAGCTCAATGCTCGCCGAGACCCGTGTTGCGTCCTTCATGAGCTTGAGGACAACGAAGGGTGGGGCGAAAGATTATTTAGCCCTACAAGCCGACGATACCAAATGCATCACAACCTCATTTCATTTCGCAAGCGGGACACGCCCATCTCTCTTCGCGCCCTTCTCGGACAACGGTCCTGCGGGGCTCGGAGTAAACAGCGCCACAGGTATCACCCTCTCGTGCACGGAAGGAGTTGGTCTGTCTTGGACGTGCGTATATGCGATTGCGGGCTTTGGTACAGAGGGGGAAAGAGAGGAACAATCAGTGCCTCATGTTTGCACGTGCGCTATGGAAAGGCTGACCGAGGGAAGAAAAGTGGAAGCTAGGCAGGGGAACTACCGACCAAGAAGCGTCCATGCCGACTCGGATGATGTAGGAACCATGACTCCGTTCGTCCTGTCCGTGCTCGGCTCTTGGCTCCAGATGGCTGGAAGAAAGATCTCGAGATGCCTCATCGCCGCCTTTCGCGGCAAAATCCTGACGTGACTCCGAAGAGAGGGAGAGAGGGAGGAAGAAGAGAGACGGCGGGAAGGAGAGGAGAGGAGAAAGAAAAAAGCGTTCAGAAAGCTCTTATCAGCACGTTCAAGACGCGGCCAATACCCCGTCTTTATGTAAGATCGCGAGGCTCAGTTGGACTCGTAGAGGTGTTTGCTCCGACCAGCTGCTTGTGTCATGCCTCTGCCAGCACCGACGACGCCCACTACGAGGAAGGAAAGACGGAATAAAAATGAGTATCGGGCGGAAACGGCTTGGTACGGGGAGTCAAAGCACTCACCTTTGGCCAGAGGGTCATCCGGGGTTCTGAACATGCTCTTCCCTCCCACGCCAGCGATCGCGCCAGACTTCTTCTTAGCGAATTTCTGCCATGCCTGTTGCTTCGTCTGCTGTTCCGCAGCCTTGGTCGCATGTCGTTCTTTGCTCTTCTCGACTCGTCGTTTTTTCCGCTCCTTCTCCGCATTGGGATCGATTGCTCGAGTCTTCGGTGTGCCGTCTGGTTGCATCGGAGAGGCGAGATCTGTTGTGCTGGAGGAGGGAAAGCCGTTGGTTGAAGGTGCGCTTGTCGGGACAACTGCTGCATGCTGGGCAGGGGCGTTCTTAGATGGCCTCATGTCGGAAGATGGCAGAAGTTCTGTAGTGTTGTACCCTTTGAACACAACCGAGTACATGCGATTGTGCACTGATCCACTGACCGAAGTAATGCGCGCCGGGTACCATCGGCCGTCACCCTGTTCAAGTTCAAAAGAGCTGTCAGCGGACGCTTGACAAAGAGAAAGGCGGGATATGGATGCTCACTGAGTACTTGGCCGATACCTCTTCTCCTGCCACGTATTGACGCGCTGGTCCAGTCCCCATAGGATCGGACGCGGGCTTCGTCGAAGCGGAGTCCCACTGCGCATGGTCATCCCTCCCGGCCTCGTCCTGCCGTCCCTTTCCCTTCCCGCCGCGTCCGCCACCACCGCCCGCCGCCGCTGCTGAGGCCGCGGCTGCCGCCTCTGCCTCCTGCTGTTCCAAGAGTTGCCGGGTCATGCCGATGAGATTGTGCAGCTCGCCTTCCAGCGTGCGCAGCTCTTCGTTTTCCGGGTCGGCCATGAGTGCCGTCTGGACTTGCTCCAGCTGGAGCTCGTATGTTTGAAGCCTGCGAAGGAGAAAGCAAAGAGAGATCAGTGTCTTTTGAACAGCGACGCAGTGATTCGGACGCGGGAAACTAACTCAGTGCTATCCATGGTGTCTGCTCTGATCCTGTACGTGAAGGGTGTGGCTGTCTTGGAGATGCTGGTGGTAGTCGAGAAGAAGGACCTCGAGCGCGAGAAGAAAGCGACGATGTCATCGCCTGTTCCCCGATCATGCAAAGGTCGTCCTTGTTACCTTCCCTCATTCATCCCAACGCATACATTCACTTGAAACAACCTCAACCTTTCGCCAGCTGAGCGCGCCTTCTATACTTCAAGGCTGGGAGAAAGCACGGCTCGCGGCTGGGCCTTCAAGGAACGATGTCCAATCCGCTCTTCGATCCTTTGCAGGGAGACACCGAGACCCCAACTCCCTCTCGCTTTCTCAGTGCAAGAGCTGCGGACTCCCTACAGAGTGCTCCCAACACGAGCACACCTGTCTCTGGCGCAGCGGCGGTGCGGACCTCAGTCTACGGCGTCTCTCCCTCCGCAAGCGCGTCAAGCTCAAGCAGAACCAGCATTGGCGAGCAAGTCTCAAGCAGACGCGCATCAGGTCCATCCACAAGACGAAGTGAAGACGATGCGCTCCAAGTAGGAGGAGGCATACAGGACGATCTCTTTGGACAGAAGCGCATTTCGCGTGTATTCGGGGCACAAGATCGGAATCCGCTTTTCGGTGATGATGAGGGTCGACCTGGAGGCGCAGGGCAAAACTCTGGCTCGGCTACGGGTGGGCCAGACGTGGATCTCGCTGCAGGACGGAGGTCGCGGTACTTCGGTCTGCTGAACAACGAACCAGAGTCCCAGAGCTCTGGCGGAGGAAACGTACGCAGTCTCTCGCAGACGACGCAAAGCTCGAGGGCACAGACGCCTTTGCCGGATCGAGGGGAGGATCAGGACGGCGCTGAGCCATCTCTGAATCTGCTCGCCACGCTGCATCGCATGCAAGATGCTGATATCGAACGGTACATGCGCATCTTTGCAGGACCTTCGCATCCGACGCCTTCCGGCTTTGGCACGACGATCCACTCTGCCCGCTCAGGGTCAGGAGCATATAGCGCGAAAGGGGCGGACGCGGAAGAAGCTCCCTCATTAAGCTCTGTCAGCAATCTGGAGCTGCCTGAGGTCTCGACACCATCCGAAGACCATTCATTACACGCGCCTCCATCGTCTTCTGAGCGGCAGGCTTCTTCGCGGTCTTCACATGCATCGGCCTCTTCCTTACATTCTGGCGAGACGCATCAAGAAATGACGGCACATCGCTCAGAATCTTCGCCGTCTGCGTCCTTTGCCTTCGTACGGTTTTTGTCCTCTGCTCTCTCTACTGCGATGCAGACGGCTGCCGAAGCTAGCGCCGACTTTGAAGAGCTCAACGAAGAGCATGAACGGACTTTGGACAACAAGCGGAGAGAATGGGAGGCACGCGAAGCAGCTCTGCGCGCTCTTTGCTCCCAGCACGGCATCAAAAACGGGGAAATCGATCGAGCGCTCATGCGGGCTAGTCCGCTCCAGCAGGAGCTGGAGGGGCGCCAAAGGCTCAGTGTCAGTGCGGCAATTCCTGTGGGCGTTCTCAGTCCTCCCGTGCTGGCGCCAAGTGCGGCGCTAACACCCGTGAAATCACAAGAGCGCTTCCCGGACCCGGAGGCTGATGTTCTCACCACTGGAGGGCTCTCAGCGCTGCACGAGTCTCTACAAGAGGCAATGCTTGATGACTTGGAGCGGTCGCCATCTGCGGTCGCGCCAACTAGCTTGGCAACCATCGACTCTGCGGCTGAGGATGATCCTTTGGGGGGATCTGATTCGCCAGCTTTATCCGTCAACAGACACCGACGCAGCAGTAGTAAGAGTACTATCGTAACTTCTCGGACGAGAGATACATCGCCGGGCGCAGCGTCAGCTCGCAGCGCGCGCTCACAGCGACCGCTTTCGATCTCTAGCAATCCAACATCAGAAGGCACGACGGCGAGCAAACCTAGCGCGCCATCAGTCTCTGCGAAGACAACCGGTGCCGCAGTGTCGGCAGCTGCCACGTTCAGTCGAGCATTCTGGCGTACAAAGAAGTCGCCGGCGGGATCTTCGGCGTCATCCATTAACGCGAAGACAGCGGACAAACCTGCAGAACCCAACGTTACCAGGCTGCCTTCCATATTCAACTTCAGCTCATCTACGACTACCTCGGCCCAGCAGAGTCCCGCAGTGCAAGCTCAGACGGTCAAGGTCGCCTCTGATAAGCCCGCAGGGGCCGATCGACCGGGACCGAAGACGGTCGAGTTGGACTTCATGTTGCCTTCCGACGCCAAGCCGCCCACGTTTGCCTCTCTCACAAGACGGGATTCTACCGAGCGCCGCCCTGTACCAAAGTCGCAGAGACGGCGACGTGGACAGCGTTCTCGAGATGCCACTGGCGAGGGATCGGAGGAGAGCTCTGGCGATGAATTCGAGGTCTATGGAGGCAAAGGTTCCCTCGTACCACCACGACCTGTTTTCAGCGATATCGGCAGCGACATTCTGACGCCGCAGCTACTTACGGATCGTTATGGCTTCGTCTATGATGCAACACCTGCGGACATTAAATTACTCCGGGAGGCTCGAAAGGCGTCCTCGTCCGCTCCGGCGTGTCTGACCGGGATTCGAGTCGGGATGCGGGCACGTGGGATGGACGATAGTGACGAAGAGGGAATCGAGACTGATCAAGAGACCAATGCGGAGGCCGATAGTGCGGATGAAGGTCAGCATCTCTCCGAGGACGAGGAGTCTGACGCTGATGAGTCGGATGATGATGGATACACCGGAAAGGGGGAGACCACGATGATGGCGGGCGGAGCGTCGACGATAAACATCAAAACGGCTGTAGCGCCGGCTATGCTCACTCTTGATCTTCCGCCATCACTCGACTTTACTGGCCTGGACCCGTTCACCCATCCCGACCACTCAACCGCTGGCAAACATACGTCCGCGCCGGGGCTGACCCCAGTCTCGGAGGCTAAGCCCATCATTGAGGCTTCTGTCATCTTGGCTGAGTCCAAAGAGTCGGGACGACTTGGTCCTACCAGCCCATCTCAAGAATTCGAGTTCAAGAAGAACGGGGGAACATCCATTTCGCAGGTCACAGAAGATGAAGCAATCCATTCAGGGCCAATTCCCGGTCCGGGAGGGAGAAGAGGAAGTGCCCCGCGAGCACCACCAACTGGATCCCAGACGGTTCGCAAGCTGCTCTCTCAGCTGCAGTCGATGCACGACCAACAACAAGCGCAACAGCAGAGTGAATGGGGATCATTCCTGAAGCGTAGGAAGGAGCGGCAGCTTGCGGCTGTGGCAGCCTCTGCGCAAAGTGCTGCGAAGGCATCCAACCGAATCTCCCGCGTATTCGGCACACCTGTTCCGCCGCTCGCTTCCAGTCCTGTCCTTTCGGGCGATGCAGATGAGGAGGAGCTCCTCTTGGGTCTTGTAGGCATCCAGCGTCTGGGCGAAACGAAGGCGGGCAAAGAGGATTGGGCCGAGTTGCAGCGGCTTTGCAGACGGGGTATTCCGCTTTGCTATCGTGGGGCGATCTGGAAGGAGTGCAGTGGAGCTACGGAGATGGCTGAGCCGGGCCGGTACGAGGAGCTTCTTGGGGAGCATGAGGGCGAGACAAACGACTGTTTGACTCAGATTGATCTTGATGTGCATCGGACTGTGAGTTTTGGAGAGATGAGACGACTTTACCCTTGTGACTCTTTTATCGAATTCTGACGAGTCGTGTGATTTGATCCTTTGTAGATGCCCACCAACATCTTCTTTGGCGGCAACGGACCAGGAGTTCCCAAGCTCCGTCGTGTCCTTGTCGCCTTCTCTTGGTACGACCCCATCTGCGGCTATTGCCAAGGCATGAACAACCTCGCCGCCACGCTCCTCCTCACTCTGCCCAACGAGGAAGACGCCTTCTGGACACTGGCATGCATCATCAGTAAGATCCTGCCTGCGGAGTACTATACGAGCCACTTGCTTGTGTCTCAGGCGGATCAGAGGGTGTTGGTTGAGCTTGTTGATGAGCAGCTTCCGAAGTTGGCGGAGCATATGCGGGAGATCGGGGTGGATTTGCCCGCTGTCACATTTGCTTGGTTCTTGTCGCTATACACGGACTGTCTGCCCGTGGAGGTGAGTTGGCTCGTAGCCGTATCGTTACTTTTCATGGGTGACTGACATTCTTTTTGTTACCTTTCTCAGACTCTGTTCCGCGTTTGGGACATCCTCTTCATCGACGGCATGGCCGTGCTTTTCCGTATTGCCATGGCGATTCTATCACTCAGCGAGAAGGACCTCTTGTCTACGAGCGGACCTGCAGCATTCTATGGTCACATGCATAGTCTCACATCGCGGATGTTCTCTGTGGATCGTTTGATGAAGGTGTGTTCCTGATTGATGTGTGGCTCGCTCAGCTGGGGCATAAGAAACTGATGGCGGCTCCCTACTTTCTGCTTCTCCAGCTGGCCTGTGAGGACTTCGCTCAGACGATCAAGTACCCCAACATCTTGACTCGGCGGGAGAAGCATGTCAAAGGTCAGTAGCGATCAGCAAATGACAGGCTGTAGACCACGGTACTTACTGAATGAGCTCCTTCACTATAGATCTACGGTCAGAACTTGGCTTGGACGATTGACGGAACAGATGCAACAACTCTTCTTTCGGTCTCGCACTTTCCCATATTTCGCTGTCACCCCCCTCCAGTGCACCCATATCGCGGCAACATCACCTCACTCCACGCACCACATTGGCCTTTCTTTCCGTCAAGCCGGCGATTATTCGAACCGGAGACTGTATTAACTCTTCTCTAATGCAATGCAAGTTGAAGGGGCGTGATGTGAATGTTCTTGACAATGGTGAAACGGTCACACTATCAGGACCCGTACTCATTCAGAATTCGTAAGTTCTGCCAGTCTTTTCTTGACGTCCAGCCCATTCGGTATGCTCTCCATCGCACCCGTCTTCTCGACTGCCATCGCAGCCGCACATGCAGCACTACGCAGGATCTGCTCGATAACCTGTGGAGATGTCGGTAGATTTGCATCGTCCACTCCTCCCTGGGTCGCTGCCTCGCTCATGAGGAGACCTGCAACGAGGTAGCCGAGGAAGGTCTGATGAAAAGGAAAGGAGAAGGGTATTTCAGTGCTGTCGAAGTTCAGATTTGGGTTAAGGGAGGGAGGTCAGACACGGACATCACCTGCTCCCGTCGTATCTACAACCTTGTCAGGTTTGAACGCAACCTGGTCGATCGTCCGTCTTTCAGACGAAGTAGGTGTTCGTACATAGGCTGATAGGCCTCGATTGCCCCTTGTGACGACGATCCAACGAATCGACTCGACCTTGCGACATTGGGTGAGTCTCTCTCCGATTGGGGAGGTCGACGAGGAGGAAGATGGAGGAGGGGAGTCCAAGAGGGCGAGAAGAGCCTCTGCCTCGCCTTCATTGACGACGAGGACGTCGACGTGGTCCCATTCGAATTCGGCCGCTTCGTCCCGGGTAAGCATGGGCGAAGGGTTGAAGATTGTCGTTATCCTTTCCCTACCCACCCCCGTCCCTCCTCCCGCCGCCGCCTTGACAAAGCCCCTCGTAGTCTCCAAAGGAATCTCGTTCTGCAGAACAAGACATCGCACCAGCCCTCCCGCTAAGATCCTCTCCGCATCATCCAGCGTCCTCGTATAGTTTGCCCCTTTGAGAAGAACGATGCTGTTCTCCCCATCGTCCGCGACCTGGATGAATGCCCGGCCCGTGGGTACGTCCTCGAGGATGGACACGCCCGAAATGTCGACATTGGACTTCTTGAGGTTGTCCAAGGGCCAGGTAGCGTCTTGACCGACTGCCCCGACCAGCCGAACACCCGCTCCTCCTTCTTGATCTTGAGGAAGTAAAGCCAGGCCGATCGCAGCAGCGACGTTCGCCCCCTTCCCACCTGCCCGGGCTTGATATCCCTTCGAAGAGATCGTTTGGCCGGGACGCGCGATGGCGGACACCGTGAACGTCTCGTCGACGTTGATTGAGCTTCGGACGAGGGCCAGTCGCGGACGGCGGTGAGGGTGCTGTCCTCGATCATCTCCTATGCCTGGCATGCTCATCGTACTTCTTTCTTCAGCGCAAGTCCCTGGTTTCTATCTGCCTGGCAGGAAGGATGATGGCCGTCCTCCCGGGCATTCCAAACGAACTGGGTACTGGGTCCCCATGTAATAGATCCAACCAACGGAAATGGAGAAGGAAGTGTAGGCATTGCCAAGATTGGAAAGAGTGCGCTGTACAACTACTAAGTATGGAAGGAAGGGGAGGGGGGAGTGGGAGAAAGGGGGGGTTGTGGCTTCACGCTCTACAGGAGGCACGGCACACTGGTAACTTTTTCTTGCACGGGAGGAAGGAAAAGGGGAACGCATGAAAGGACCGGACGCCGGACGTGAGGGGCAGGAGGAAACAGGGCCAGTCGAGGTCTTCCGTTCCTTGATCAAAAGACAGGAGGACTGAAGCCCCCTTCTCCTTCGAAAAGGGACCCGTCCCGTCCATACGGCTTGAAGTGAATGAATGACAAGGCATCCCCCAAATCACGCAAACCCGAACCCTTCCGACGCTTCGTTCATGCATATCAGCAACTGCGATCGCAACTTCTCATACGACTCATACTGCGGCAAATCGAGCTGGTTGAAGCTGTAACACACAAAAAGTAATATCGGAAAGTCAGCTTCCCCTTCTCCCAACACCTGCACAAATCTCCAGGTCTTATCTTGGGTAAGAAACTCACCAAGTATGAGCCGCAGGCAACCGATCCGCGCCATACGCCTTATGTATGTTAAACTTCTGAATCCCCTGCGTACCCTGCAAATGCCCAAACCCTTCCAGAGGAACTTTACTAGTCCCCGTGATGAACTGCAACAGCTTGGCCTTCTCCGTCTGGTCGAAACTCCGCACAGCACGCCAGAACCATTGAATCACAGCGTCCGAAGAGTTGTAGCCGTGCAGCTCGGTGTTGTTCTTCCAGCTGTCGACGTCGATGTCTGGTAGACCGGAGATGAGGAGCTCGAGTTCTTGCTCGGTGAAAATTCGGATGAGCTCCATTGGGATGATCTCGTGGAATCCCGTGAGGAACGCGTCGATCTGTATCAAGGAGGAGGTTCAAAATCAGCCACACAGCCACGGCAGGAAGGTACGCGTTCAAAGGGACAGATAACTCACCTGAGACCGGATGCTATGGGTAAGCCGCTGCTCGGTGACCAACCGAATGTACTCCACCTTCGTCTCCTCCGTGACCGGTATGGTCGCTCCATCCGGCTTGAGCTCGATGACCCTCGTCTGCCCAAAGTCCTCCGCATCCATCGTGAAGTTCAAATCAAGCACATCCGTAATGTCATTCTCCAGAATCCACTCCAGAGACTTGTAGTACTCCGGATCGACGGCCTCCATGTCCCTGTAGTCGACTGGTTTGCCGAGGATGTGCTTGTAGAAGCTCCGGGTGAAGTACGCGTCGAGCAGTCGGCCGTCGTAGATGGCTTTCCCGATCACCCGACCGACAAATTTGAAGTAGAGGAGATGGTTGTTGTCGACCGAGGACAGTCGGTTGGGCTGGTACGTTGTCCGATCGGCCGCGCAGGGTGTGAAGAGGGCGTAGTCTGGGTTGAACATGGCTCGGGCGAGGACGGAGAACCACTCGCGGGTCACACCTCCTGCATCGATACCTTCCTCCCCCAAGAAGCGCACATTCAGCCGACCATGCTTGATCTCTGGTCCCGTATAGCGCGAGAAGGCCTTCTGCGAATCTCCAAAGACTTCCGTTCTTCGCACGTTGAGATTGAGCGGGGTGTAGTGATCGCGTCGATTCTTGTGCAACTGTTGGGTGAAGTAGTTCTTCTTGTTGTCGAAGTCGAGAACCTTGGGGTTGTGGACGAGCAGAGCAAAGGAACCAGACATGAGGGAGGGATTTTGGCGGACCATTATGTTGAGGATCTTGCGATGACGCTCGGTGAAGGCGAAGAAGTGGTCTTCCATCTGTTCGCGGGGTGATCGTCCGTGTGCGGTTGAAGCGACGGATGCGAGGGAGGCTATGGAGGATGTCATGGGGTCATTGCCCTCGAGCATGGGTGTCATGGGTGGGAGAGAAGATGATCGGGTGAGAGACCGTGACTCGACGGCTGCTGCTGTGTCTGGTGCGATGACATGCTTGGACACGACCATGAGGGACTGGGTTGAGGTGTGGGTGTGTGCAGAGATGAGCACAATATAACCTCTGCAAAGCAGACTGAGAAAACTCACCTCGATCAAGGGAAGAAGAACTTGTGCGGCGCTCGGACTGTCCTTTAATCTTGTCAAGGCCTGGCTGAGACGGGTCCAGAGCGGACGGAAATCGAAGTCCTCGTACATCTTCTTGAGTTTCTCCTCATTCTTCTCCTTCTCCTTCTTAGCAGCTGCTTCCGCCTCTCTGCTCTTACCGGTTGCGCTTGTGCTAGGCTCATGCAGTGCATTTCTTGCGCTGGACGATGGTCCTGCTAACCCTCCCACGCCCCTTCCGAAGACACCACTGGAAGCATTGTGGCCCTCGACGAGACCTTGGAAGAGGTTTGCGAGTGCGCCTGAGGTGGGGTCCAAGAAGGGATCGTTTCCTCTCCTTCCGCCGTGCAGTGGGATGGGAATGGCTGCTCTGGACATGAGGAGGTCTTCGAGGGATGTTCCGCCGCCGGTGCCTTGGCTGCCTTCCCCTGGTGCTCCTATACCTTCTGGCGGAGTGAAGGAAGCGAAGAAGGAGGGAGCTGGACCTGGCCCTCCTGTTGCGCTGAGTAGTGCTGGGATGCCTACTCCTCTGCTGTGTCGACTATTGCTTGCTGTTGCTGTTGTTGCTGCTGCTGGTGTTGCTGGTGTTGCGCTGCTTCTGCTGGTTGGAGGTGCGCCAGGGTTGTTCGCACTGCTGCTGCTGCTGCTGGCTGTGTTGTTATTACTTGCGCTGCTTCCATCTGCGCCTCTGTTCGCCTCTGAGCTCGATCCTTGCGATGGCATCCTTTTCGTGAATGTCGTTGTCGTCCAGAAGAAAGTGAAGTGAGTGAGGATCTGAGCGAGTGAAGTGAGTGAGGTGAGTGAGTGAGTGAGAGTCACGTGGTGCTGAGATGTCACGTGGAATTTCAGTGGTATAATAATTATATTTTATTAATCCCCACTCACTGCATAGCTCTCACCCACCTCCCGCACGTCCTCCACCACCTCCTCACACAGAAATCACTCGCCCGCCATGGTCCTCACAAAGCGTCTGATGCGCGAACTCCAGGAGATCAAGACAAAGCCCCTCCCACCAGGAATCACCCTCGTCCAGGCTGACTCCCTCGAGGAATGGCACTTCGAAATCGTAGTACCAAACCCCCTCTACGCAGGCAAGATCTTCCGTGTACGACTCCGCTTTGTAGGATCATACCCGCTCGAGGCTCCAGAGACCGTCTTTGTCACCACCGGCGGATACGAGGCGCCCCAGATGGTTCATTGCTACGAAAATGGACATGTGTGCGCGTCGATCTTGGGAGCTGAGTATGTATCCCCGACCCCACCCAACCCCCCATGTCACAGCTCTTCTCTTATCTGACTACTCTTCTTTCTCTGCTCTTTCCTCCATAACCAGGTGGTCTCCGGTGCTCAACGTACAGAGCGTGCTCATCACTCTCCAAAGCATGCTCGCAAGCTCCAAAGTGGGTCTCCCCATTAGCTCCTCCGACTGCATGCCGCACTCACTCACCTGCCCTCTCCCAACTCCCTCGCAGAAACTCGAAAGACCGCCGGATAACGCACGCTACATCAGGACAGCACCCATCAGCCCCAAAGATACCGTATGTACAGTGTCTCCCAGCCAGAGTGTCGATACCTGCTCACATTGACTTGTCTGCACTCCTCATACACAGAAATGGGTGTATCATGACGACAATTGCTAGGAATAGTTGTCATTCTAGCCCACTCAACTCAATTACGACGCCGCACTTCTTATTCAAAGGCTACGACTTGTTCCTCCTTCGGACTCTCCCTTCTCGCTACTCGACTTACTTCCTCGACTCTACTCTTCCTAAGCCTCATTTCAGCCCTACTCACAAAAAGCGTCTCCATTCGTAAACCCTTCTGTCCCTTGTTGTATCAACCCGTCTCAACGCTTTTTCCACGGCCCTCACCAACTCAGAACGCCCATGTATCATCTCCCCCTTTCGCCCAGGTCGTTTCGAGCCCGCTCAAATTCGAATGTCAATCTTCAACTATTTCCCACAGCACAGGGAGAGGACAGTGGCACACAGGTGAAAGCGACTAAAAGTACTTTTCTAAGAGAGCGCTGGGGGTACTGGTACAGGCCAAAGAGAGTTCGTCCCGTGGAAAGTTCGTGAAATCGAAAGAGTGGATAAGCAAAAGTAGGGGGGGGTAAGGGGGTCGTCATAGACATGACCCCGGAAGACGTTCCATGCCAGGATCTCCGGGGCTGTATGCAAGAAGTCGAAAAGGGGGGGGGGGGGGGGGGGGGGGGG